>JAMKCH010006415.1:0-32742 GCA_023653785.1 Ophioderma brevispina | reverse complement strand
CAAAATAATAAACCAATCAATGCCGTGACGTCATCAAATCTTTATTTTTTCCAAAAATTGGCTGTTATTCCCATAATAAAATTCCTTTTTAAGATTCAACATCTGTATATTGTTCTTTAATAATTAATATTCAATTGTCCCCGCATTAATGTGAAAAAGATGGGTCCATAAGTCTACAAACTGAAAACATAGTCAGCCGGCTAAATACCCTTACCGTGGACTGAATGAGCAGACGGATCCCCGTGTTAGTTTTAGCAGCTTACAGCCACTTGCGCGCGGCTGCGGGGGTTATGCGTCGAGTAGGGAAGTAGGGGAGAGCAGTCAAATGACGCGCACCAACACACGCAGCGACAGAGGACATGTCGCTCACAAATCGACACACTCACAGACACACTCACACGCACACCCAAAACAACCGCACACCGCGAACATACATACACATATCATCACACACACCACACACGAACATGTGCCCAATATGGGACACTCAGCTATAGATTATTAGGCAATTTATTAGATATTAATTGAAACATTAAAACATGATTATAATAGGCCACATAGGCAAAGAGCAAAAGTTCAAAGTCCAGTCAGCACCGCGACATATCTTCATGTTGTTAGCGGTAAGTTCAAACATGTAAGACTCTAGCCTCCAAATTGAGTTCAATACAGTACATTATTTAGCAGAAGCGAGAGGGAGGGAACCAGCGAATTGTCTAGCCATTGAGATACGAGACGCAAGGGGCAGATCGATGTAGTCTAAAAAAGCGTCTGACTTCCAATCGCCTAAAATTTTTAGTATGTCCGAGGAAAAGGCAGACTGAAGGGCCCAACTGACACCGCCGCCTCTGCGGAAACTGTGTGTGGCAAAATGGGCGGGGCACACCCCGCAGGAGGACAACAGTCCGTTCAGACGATGCATAAACACTCTGGTAGACAGCGGTATATATGAGTTCCCGTGGGGAATAACAAAGAGTGCACCTTCTCTAGGTGCTGTTTGCGTAAGCCACAAGTAATTAATAATAGCAGTTAAAGGACACAAAGGGTGGCCGGTCATGGTAATCAACGTGAAACGGGATTGGAAATTAGCCTGTATTTTCTTAGTGAATTATTTTGTCACAATTAATGTCCCAAATGGTTATCCATAGCTCTCTGCTTACAAATTAATTTCCATTACGTCAGTACTAATTATGCAAGGTCATGTCATAAAAATCACGATCTCTTTAGAAAGGTCAGGCCTGTAGCCAATCCGCGCGAAGGCCACCACGGAGGTCATGTACTTGCCCAATCAGCACGACGGTCCACTGCGTGATTCATGATGCGTGATCGATCACCCCATGCGGAATGCAACTGGCGAGAAAAGTCCAGTATGCTGTATGATATTACTGCAGGTACTGGTCTTTGTGATGTAATCTGACGACGAGGCGAAGGCTGGTTGTAATAAAATACTTGAGAAACTGATTTACCGAGTCACGTGCGTCATTCAGAAGGAACGCAAGTTCTGCCCCTTGCAACTTACCCGCGAGTCCTCCGGGGCGCTCACAGGGCCGTGTCCCGCTAAAAATTGGTGTCAGAAGTGGGATCCTAATTGACGACGTGCGAGGCTGTGGTGAAGAGGGTGGACGTAAGCGACGAAGGTGTTGTGTGTGCGACGGATGCGACGTTGGAGTGGTGTGCGTCGAAGTAGTGGTGCTGCGGTACTGCTACGGAAATTCAACGGCTGGCTACGTTGTGTTGATATAAGTGACTGGGGAGTTGTGTGTGTGGCGACGGGGCGACGTTGAAGTGGGGTGTAGCGTCGAGGGATGTGGTGCTGCGGTACAGCTACTGAGATTTCACGGCTGGGCTACGATGGGTGAACATAGTGCCTGGGGAGTTGTGTGTGCGACGGAGGCGACTGTAGTGGTGCTGCGTGACGAAGTAAAGTGGGCTGCGGGTACTGTACTGGGATCACGTCGACTGAGAAGTGGCTGAGTGACATGGAGGGCCAGGCACAAAGAAGGCGTGGGAGACCTCGTCGTGACGATATGGAGATTTCGTGGCATTGGTGAGACGTGAGGTCGACAGCGGTGATTCGGTGCCAGGAGCGGGGTAGAGGAGACATTGGACAGGTGACGAGTGAGGTGGAGAGACATTTTATGATGGATGAGGACCCAGGTTGTCAACGGACGAGTACGAGTCCATGGTATCGGATGGGAGATACGGCCTCCGGGGGCAGTTAGAAGGGGGTGATCGACTAGGCAGGCGTTCTAGGCGGGCGGGAGAGATTCATTATAGAGAGCAAGTGGAAAGACGACTGATGAGGAGACCGAGTATGAAAGACGGGAGAGGCGTAGTAACGACGGAAGTTGGTTGAGTTGGACCGGTCAGGGGGAGGAGGAGGACATAAGGTGGAAGCGGCGTGTGCAAAAGAGGACGGGGAGAAAGAGAGCAAAATGAATAGTGATGGAAGATAGCAGTATGATGCGGAGTGGAGGAGGGTAGAGAAAGAGAGAAAAGTGTGAAAGAGAGAGGAGCGGCTTAGAGACTTGGGTCGTCACAACAGGAGAAAGAGAAGGAGCGGATTCGGGATGTTTGCCCGTGAGCGGCAGATTTGGTTGCAAGAGGCGGGAGAGCGTCTTAGGGCAGTTGGTACTTGATTGGAGAAGAACAGAGGAAAAGATGCGACAGTTAAAGGATATGAAGTTAATTGTTGGAGAGAGAGAGAAAGACGGATATTTGAACGGGAAGGAGACCACAGTGCGCGGAAGGGAGTTCGTCAGATGCCCCCCGTAGGACGGGGCGAGGTAACGTTAGAGAGTATGACAGCAATAGTGATAGTTCGTCAGAGGGGAGATGGATAGATCCGGCAGCGACTGGAGTTAGAGGGAAGGAGACCGACAGAGGCGAGGGGGAAGACGGGCGAGGCCCAGTGGAGACCGGTACGGCGATGAGTGGAGGCGTACTACGCGTCGGCAAGGAAGGAGATAGTTAGGGAGATTTAAAACAGGGCGGGTACCGCGAGCATTGCGGCCGTGGATCATCCGTGGCATAGGGAGATGTGTTGTATGAGATGGGAGAGAAAAGATTTCTACAGTTGAGGAGTGACGAGCCATAGACATGGGGAGAGAAGAACGGTAAGCGCGGGGGAAGGACATCAGGATTCGGCCTTGATCATTTAATGCAAATCGGCATTTGGATTTTGTACCACAATTTTCCTACATTTTGTGGATTGGGAAACACATTTGAAACCAAAACGAATTTTATCTTCAATTGTTTAGTCTTAAAGTATTCTTATCTAATTATCTTTCAAATACAAAATGCCAATGGCTTGTCTTCAACTTATTTCTTTCATGACTATTTTTTAAAGCACCTAAAAACAATACGCCTCACGGCCGCCATCTTGGCTTTTCAGCCAAATTTTCAAATTTGCTAGTTTTGGTGCAGTTTGACACCATGGACGAATTTTTCTCTTCATTTGTTTTTAGCTTCCAAGTAGTTCTATGACAATTATCTTTCCCTATAATACAAGTTAAAAAATTCTTGTACTCGACGTGCGGATACCACCAGGGTGTGGGAGACGAGCTCTTGCCTCTTAAATATGAGGGTGCGGGAAGTCATGATATGCCCCCAGAGGACGGGCAGGGAAAGTAGGGGAGTATTATAACGGCACGGAGAAAGGTTCGGAAGAGGAAGGTGAGAGTTACGGCATCGGCTAGAGTTCAAGGAGAGACGGACAGATGCAGGGTAAGGATGGGTGGGCTCGTGAGACGGAATACGAAGAGTGGAGAGTACCAGCACGCAGCAGGTAAGGAGAGAGTTGGGAGATCGGGGCGGCCGACGAGCGTGGCGGACGTGGACAAGCAGTGCAATAGGAGATCGGTGTCGCCTGACAGGGGAAAGAGTGAGAACGCCGTCACCTTTGCCTATAGAACAGCGTGGTGGCGAATTCGTGTCCCCCCGTCTCGTTGACACGGAATGCGGATGGAAGATACCAATACAGATAGTAACCGACAGTGCCTCGCCAAGGTAGTGCCGCTACATGTGAGAGAAATCAGCGGAGATGGGAGATATGAAGGTAAACGTCGATCGATAGACCGGAAGGTATTCGGTGACCAGACTTGTTGAACCTCCTCCGTGAAGAGGGGAAGAGGTCCGAGTGCAGCAGAGTTTGCAGCGAGGTATGGAGAGAGACCGAAATATGAAAATAAGGATTTTTGAATAGCGATGGGAAAACACCCTGGAAGGATTTCCGACTGCATTTCGAGGCCTTGTATGGAATACAATAATGGACTGATAATGAAGCGACATACTATCCAGCTGTTTCACTTGCATTGTGATGCATTGTCTGCCTGAGCTTACCGACGTAAACGAATGAGATTGACCCGACCGTTTGCGAACTGATGGACGGGATGGAGAAGGAGTTCGGGCCGAGGAGTGTTCCTATCCGAAAATTCCTTTCAAGAATTACAGCGGCGGGAGCAGAGGGCCGGGAGAAAGTCTTCATGCCTTAGGATTGGACATAAGAGACTAACGGCGGCTAAAGCGTTTTCCGCAGACTGAGAAGCAAGGTCGAGATTTGCTGGCAAAGGTACTTTAAAGATTCAATAAGCAGATTCGGTCATCCAAAAAGATCTTTTCCAGCAAGGCCTGGCACACTAGAGGAGGCAATCAGGCAGGGGCTCAGGCCGGATAGAATCCTTCACACCGGTAGTTAAAGTCGAGGAGTAGGAGTAAGCTGGTGCACACGAGCTTGGTTGAGTCTCAGTCAACCCCCACAGCGGATTTCGCCAAGTTAGGCAAAGATGGATGTACGGGAAACTAGAATGGAAGCATGTGTGTTGAGGATCTGAAAAGATCTTGTAGGAGAGGGGTCCGAGGTCGGCCAACGAACGAAGCACCAATGCGAGGCAGGCAACTGGTCTCCAAGGTCACAGCAGTGGAACGGCACAGAGGTGTGGAAATATCCCCGCAGAACGCCAACCGCCCCCACCGGGACCCCACTATTTTTTAAATTTGTCAAAGCCCGGGCACTTCGCACGAGAATGTAGCGAGACGGCACCGATAGAGGTGCGATGTTCCGCTGCCGGTAAGGGATGTGGTGTGTCGCAGGTGTCGACAGGAAGGACAAAACTCGTTCCATCATTGCAACAATTTCGGGAAACGAGAGCGGGCCAACCCAAGGGTCCATGGAGGGCGTTGCAAGCAGTGGCCCGCGTCACTCTTAAACCAAGAACGCATGGGTGTCGGAATCATGGGGGCTCACAAGGATGTACAGAAGGCGTAAAGGTGAAAATGTTGGCGGAAGTAGGGAGATTACGAAGGGAGGAGATTGTAGGTTGTCGACTGAGAAGCGGGCGAGACACGGCAGGAGTGTTGGAGATGCGCAGGAGATGGACGCCGAAGCGCGATTGATCAAACGGAGGTGTGGTGCGTCTTCGTGATGTTGAGTGATGACTGGGTCAGATTATGTGATGAGTTCTGCAAAAGCGAACATGTATGCACCGGTGTTGTTACATGGCTGTCTGCGTCATTTTCTGCTAGACACTGGGACTTCAAATTCGCTTGCCGATGGAGTTGTACAAGATGATTCCGGATGAGAATCGACCGATAGGCTTCGGTTCTCTAATACACAGCTCATCAAGCCGATGGGCGACAAATGAAGACGTGGGGAATACCCAATCCTGAGATAGGCGTGGGAAATGCCTGCCAGATCTTGAGTGTGATTGTCACAGACGTTGAGAAAGGGATGTTGGGATGGATTTCCTGAAAGAAACTGGGGGCGATAATCGTATTGGGTCAACAGCATCTCCAACGTTGGAGGGTGAAAGAGTGCGTTGTCCTTCAACACATGAGCTAACTCCAACCTTCAAGGTTGTATCATGCTGTAGAGGATATAGTGTGGCCCGGCCGCGCATTAAGTAGTTGTATCTGTCGGGCGATATTGCATGCAGACGAGGGGGAGTGTGTAGAGTTACTAGGGTCATTCATGTCGGACGAGATAGGTGGAGAGGGAGCTTCCCAAATACCGGAGTCGTGCGAAGGTCGAGAGCGGCTGGGGTTAGTAGAGCCGTTAATGGTGGGCCCACTTTATGATAGCGGACTATTGGTGGCAAGAGGTCTAGTGAACGTTAAGACTGTGGTGCCAGTTACATTACTAATGTGTGTGACTTTCCTCGAGAGGTGAAACAAGGCGCTACACTAGGCAAGTTGTGCTGGTAGCGGAGAATGAGGTGTGCGAGACTAGGGTGGTGGGGGCGAGATCCAATGGTGAATCGGCGGAGGTGCCTGAACATCTGAAGAAGCTGTTATAGCAGAGTACTACCCACTTGGGAGAAGGAGAGAGAGAACAAGTGGCGGAGTTATTAGCAAACTATCAGGATGTGTTCTCTAGCCGGGAGTTTGATATTGGTAGGACGACGAAGGTAAAGCACAGTATTGATACTGGGAGTGCCCGGCCTATTCGGCAGCCATTGAGGAGGGTATCCCCACAGCAGCGTGAGGAGGTGGAACGACAAGTGAACGAGTTGTGGAGAAAGGGCTAATACAGCCTTCGGATAGTGCTTGGTCTAGCCCAGTGGTGTTAGTAGCAAAGAAGGATGGCTCCAAGCGGCTTTGTCTCGACTATCGAAGATTGAATGAGGTCACGATGAAGGACGCGTATCCTTTGCCGCGAACCGACGATTCGTTGGAGCGCAAAGTACTTTACAACTCTCGATTTGGCCTCAGGCTACTGGCAGGTTGAGATGGACACGGACGCTCGAGATATATCTGCTTTCTCCACTACCAGCGGGCTTTATGCTTGGAACGTCCTACCATTTGGCCTTTGCAATGCGCCCTCAACGTTTGAAAGATTGATGGATAGAGTGTTGGCTGGATTGAGATGGGAGACGCTCCTTGTTTATTTAGACGACGTGATTGTGTTCGGTAGCACCGTGTCGGAGTCAGTAGATCGGTTAGAGGAGGTTTTGCAGAGGTTCCGAGGAGCCGGGTTGAAACTCAAGCCCTCAAAGTGTCGCCTATTTCAAAAGGAGGTGACGTATTGGGCCATGTAGTGTCTGAAAGGGGTATTCATACGGTCTAAAATATCTTTAAAAATCATATCTAATAATACAATAACAAGTTTTATATAGCCCTTAATCACCGTAAACAGTCTCAAAGTGGCGTTGCAATTATTATTACGCCGCTTTCAGGATGTCGTCACAATCATTTCCCTTCATTTAGGTGGCTGCTCAAAGACATGCCTTACAAGCGCACATGCCTATCATCACTTAGATTGTAATATTTCCCATAACGTAACAGCTCTACAGATTTCGCATGGGTCAACGAGGCAATTGAGATTAAGTATCTTGCCCAAGAACACAGACACGCTGACCACAATGGGGCTCAAACTCACGATTTTAACGGTCTAATGATCACGGGTCCTGCGCTTTTCCACTGGACCACAGGTGATCTTAGTCCGCCAGTCCGCGGAACCTGGAAATTGTTTATATAGATTTTTGATTGATTGTGTAGCTTAAAGTGCCATCTTTGAGAATCTGCCGGGTGCACGCTTTGAGAAATTCAAGATGGCATCCCTATATATTTCCCTATATATGAAGAGCTGATATGCAAAAGGGCTTACATCCATTTTTGCACTTTCGAGAAAAAGAGGAAAAACTGATACAGTGTCAGTAAGGTGTTATAATGATTGAATATGAAGTTTATCTTTCAGAACCAATGTTAGACAATATAAAAAAGGTAAGATTGTTCAAATGTCGTCTTTATTTTTTCTTAATTATTAATTAACTTTAATTGAAAAAGTGGATGTAAGCCCTTTTGCAAAACAACTATTTGACCCCTTTTCTAAAAACCACCTTTGTGATTAAAATTGATTCAATCTTTTGTCACTACATTATTCGCCTTGGCTAATGTTTTTAAAATCAAAAAGAACTAATTGAATATCTCATTTATTTTTCAAATTATGAATAGTTAATTAAATTGGCCAAATGCCATTTTCTGTCACTTTTTAAGTTTTTCCGAAACAGCAACTTTTGTTAATTAAAATTATTTTTTCACACATAGTGACTTAAAAAACAGTTTATTCTGGTTTTAAAAGTTAAAGCACATTAAAAGCTACCATAAAACATCAAAAAAGGAAAGCAAAAATATTTTTCTGAGATTTTATAGCATTTTTAAGTCAAAATTCCGGAAATTCCCGAAGATTTCCGAAAGGGAAAAATTACGATATCTCAGGAAGGGAAGGAGGTATGAAAGTCAAACAAGCACCAAAATGTGTATTTTTGTTAGCATTATAACGTAATACTAATAACTCAATTTCGGTAAAAATGGACGTAAGCCCTTTTGCATATCAGCTCTTCATATTTAACCTAGGATGGCAATTTAGGTGTCTAGTCACATGTGTTGGGGTTAGTAATCCATTTTAAGCCAAGTTAAGCTAATTTGAAGGCCCACATCATTATCAATTTCAAGATGATTGTGACGATTTCCTGACGGCAGCGTAATAATAATAGGCAACAGCGCTGTGATCTTGATGAAATGGCGCTTTATAAAAGCCAATATATTATTATTGTTATTATTATGGCAGCCAATATGGCCACATTAAAGATGGTTTGAGCATAGATGTATCAATTTCACAGAGTGGTACTGGAGGTGTCTTTTCATATGTTGGGGTTCAAGCAATCCGATGAAACCACTTATAAGGTGGTTTATTGGTGTTTCCTATTCATTCGCATGTGAATGACCTTTTTATATGCTGATAGCATCAATTTTAATTTTGTCATGACCGTGCTCTTAACTGTGTAAGTCTATGGAAAGACCAAGGTGAATTTTTCTGAGAAAAATACAAGATAGTATAAATTTGGCTATATTTTGACTCGTCGGCCGCGTCACATACTGACGTATTTGCAAAATACGCATTTGGAGAAAAACGGCTTTGAAGATTTTGCGATTTAATTTGCCCCATACTGTTCATTAAAACATATATTTCAAGTAAACTTAGTGGAAAATCGCCAAAATAAGTTAAATTTCAAATATATCGTCGGCTGCATCACATACTGTTCTATCTCGTATTTTGACATTTTTGAGAAAATTCGGTATTGTTAATATGACGTTGAACTCTTCATAATTACAGAGTTTCAGACTTGGACTCTACCTAATTAATGAGATATTAATTAGCAAATTTGATCTATGTGCATTTAATTCAAATTTATTTTTTTCACATACAGCGCTATCCGACATAGATCACTATATGATGCATGCGCACTTTAACACGGCGATGAATACGTTACATACCGAGCTATCTGTGTTCTATCTAAGAAATCGAAATCGATAAGATACATATATCTTCATCACATACCGATCTATATCAAATCTGCGTCACATACAGCGCTATCTGACATAGATCACTATGCATGTGACGCACTGATACGACAATTGCGCCTTTTTATAATACGGTGATGAATACTTCACATACTGGTCTATCTGTGTTTTATCTCAGACATCGTTTGAAAAAAAATCTTCGTCACATACTGATCTATAAGTTTACAGTCATATTAAACAGTGTTGGCTAGATAACCAGCATTTATTTTTCACTGAATTAAAAACTCTGTAGTGTTTTCTTGATGATATTTCCTTTTGCCTGGTAAATGACGCAATCGGTATGTTTCGAGCGTATTACAAAGGCAAGTTTTTTCAATTGCGATTTTCTCGAAACACGTATTTTGTGAGATATTTAACTAATCAACTTCCACTTTATTTAGATATGCGAAAAACTGATGTTCAATAAAATACGACACTATGTGAAAACGACAGAATAGCAATTTCAACGAGTAAATAACAAATACGTCGCGCAATACGTCGTTATGTGACGCGTTTGCGCAAATACGTCACTATGTGAAAACGAAAAAAATATGACAACGACAAACACTCTACCGTGAACTGAATATACGTTTCACAATCACTATGTGACGCGGCGAATATTTCAAAATGCAGATAAGATGCTATGGGGCTGCGCAGTATAGATTTTCGATAAATACAGGCTGTCCCAAAAAAACATGTTAACACTCGGAACACAGGAACGCATGGGTCTCTGTTTGGTATGCTCTTAAAGCTAACTAAATAAGCTTTTATTTGCCGTTTATTTCATTTCATTACGATATGTAAAACAACAGATATGCTTCGTCAAAAAGGAGAGTACAAATTCGGATTGGTCCGATTTGCAGTGGTTACATTTGTAAGATTGTGTGAAACATGATTTTCTAACATACAAAAAATTGGGTTATTGATTGTGTTATTGATTGGTAACTGAAGCTATTGAAGATATTGATAAACCATTTTTGAAATTCATTATTGTCATAAAGTGTGATCATTGTCTTTATGATCAGCAATACTATGTATTTTTCAAATATTAATCCGTTCACTTTCATTAGCAGAGTTAGTAACCCTATCAAATCGCTCAAAATTACCCAGAATGTTAAACCAAACCAAATTAAACCAAACAATCAGACACTTCTTCATTGGATTCCCAAGGAAATCTATGAATCTAGAGGCAGAATAAACAACAAAACACGAAAGTAAACAAAAAAGAGAAACTTCTGATAATAAGCCTACATGGTCTAATAAAGCAGGCAGAATTGGAAATAAAGACACCAGTGCAGGCCATACAGATCCACGGACCAGAATAGCAAGAACCCAAGTCAACGTTTCTCTTTTTAGAAGATCAGTTGTGGTAGATACAACGATGAACGTTTGGTCAAACACGGTGACAGGAATCTCGAGGTCTTTCTTAAAAATCTATTTGTTTTCTTTTTAAGATGGAAAGAAGATGTGCTATAAAGCCAAGTGTATTCATGTTGCATCATGCATTCCAAGTGTTCTAACGCAGAAATCTGACCAAGTGGATTTTGCCCTCTCATAATTGATGAAGCATATCTTTTGTTTTACGTATCGGATTGGAATGAAATAAATGGCATATTAAAGCTTATTTATTGGCTTTAAATGTATACCAAACAAAGACCCATGCGTACTTTTCTTTTTATCAAAATGTCGTAGTTCCGAGTGTTAACATTTTTAGGACAGCCTGTAACGTCGTTATGTGATGCTGATAATTTAACGTTTTGTAAATACGTCATAATTAGTTAATTAATAGTTTACTAATTAAGCCACTTTGAGGTTTTAAATTTGGTGAATATGTAGAGTAGTACCAAACAAACGTGTATGCCAATTTTGTCCAAAAAGTCCAAAATGTCGAATACGTCACTATGCGATGCGGCCGACGAATTATTTTAATTGGTTATTCTAAAGTAGATATAAATTATTTTAGTTCAAAACCTTGTATAGGAGTTGCTGAGGATGAAAATGTGCGAACCACTTTTTTCGGAGGGTGACAATTTCAATTGACCATAGGTCATAGGTAAAAGTTCGGATTTTCATTTTTTATAGTGGGTATGTGGTTCGTATGTGACCCCCATTTACTTGTGAGTCAGCATTTTAAATACGTCACAGAAATTCATCATTCTATAGTAGATTTAAAATTAAGTGAGACTCCATACATATTTCCATCTGGTGATGTTTCAATACCCGGCCATGTGGAGACTAAGCTCTCGACTAGGTTGTTGCCATTAAAACTTATTGTGTCCATGGTACAAAGTTACTTTACAGAATGGGCTTACTGGAACCTGATAAATTCAGTTCTACAATGGTCTGTTAATGATAGAAGGACTTGTCAAGTCCGCTTTGTGCTGATCTCTTAATAAAAGTTAAGCCCACTTTTGATGGCCAAAGAAAACTAGTTGTGTTATGTGTGTATTGATATAAGAATGCATTATTTCTCTTATGCTGTGATAAAGAATGATATTTTGCAGTATCAAAGTTAAGTTATGTTTAAATAATATTTAATGATATAAATGCTGGTGTTTTCATCCTGATACTGCAATTGAAACATATCCAAGCTATCTTAGATGTGAAACAATGTATTTTGAGTCAACATTTATTTATTAGCTACAAGAACATACTGAGCAATTGTTACAAAATTAGTTCTAATCCTACAAATGAATGTTTTTTTATTAACTGTGCTGTATATATATTTGCATATAACATTCTATTCAATTTGAACAACCGGCATTTGAAAGCTAAGACGTTAATGTATGCATCATGTCACAGCAGTATTTCTAATTGCCAAAGAGAGCGCTTTTTACTTGCACAACTTTTTTGAGACAGGCTGTACATTGTATAAGTACCATAAATTTTCTACCTGTGGCCATTAAAAATATTTCCTCTTACCTCTCACGGTGAATGGAAAGACCTAAAACTTTTAATGACGTCTCACTTATTTTCAAATCTACTATAATCGGCCGACACCACAACGCGTTGTGAAATTGGGCAACGCGTTGTGATTTTATCAAAATACTTTGCCCCTTATTGCTAGACATAATCATCTATGGAAACCAGCTATTGTTATCATCATTCTTGGTAACTGCTAAATGTATATAAGATCCGCACATGTATGCAAATTAGCGCTATTAGAAACTAGTACAGACTGAATGCTGCGAATTCTTTTATTCAACAACTACCTGATTCTTATTCAAACAACTAATACCCATGACAGAGACTTGATATCGGATTACGCTTACTGAAGTGTGTGATTTTTCTTTGTCTGATATTTACGATTTGTATGCAGATTATTTGAACCATGGAAGAAAGAGATAAGAAGGATCCACACGACTTCCACCATCCGATTTTAATCTGTTTATCCATTCACCCGCACAAAAGGAAGACAATCGACCACGAACCCTTTTCTCATAATCACTCTGCCGCAATCGATGATATTTTTTTGAAAACTTTTTTTGTACGAACACGTAAAAGTGTAAAAGTACATAGCATAATTACAAAATATTCCGGTTGTCTCCGGTGTGTATTTGTTGATGTTGTTAGATACGCAGTGTTTGCACATCGTTATGCGTTCAGCTTTAGTGGCCCAATACTGCCCAGTGTGAGAAATAAAGGATGAAAGTTTGACTTAATTTGAACGTGTTTACCCCGGGGGGGGGGGGTCTTGTATTTTCGTTGAGTATCCATGCTCGTTCCAGTGAAAATATATCCCTAATGGGGGACGTTTTGGTTTATTAAAAATTATATTATATATTTTAACTAATTTGCAGTGAGATCATACCCCTTGCGGGACCTGTTCTCAATACATGAAAAATACACATTTAAAATAGCCAATATACAAGAAAAATGACACTTGTGCTACTGCAAGAAGAAATACACACTTAGTGTTATGTTGCTAATACGTTTAGGTTAATTTTTCACCACAATTTTTGAACCACAATCACAACAAATGTGATACCCTAGCGGGACTAGAACTTGATTATTGTGAATTTGATACACCTAGCGGTAGTTCCGCATTTGCAGCTATATAAGATTTCAAATTAAGTGAGACTCCTTGCATATTTCGATATGGGAATATTGATATGGGGTCCAATCCCCGGTCATGTGGCGACTAAGCCTTTGTTGCCATTACAGAACACATTGTGCCTACGGTACAAAGTTACTGTACGGAATCGACTTACTGGAAACTGATGCATTCAGTTCTACAATGGTCTGTTAATGATAGAAGGACTTATGCCATGGTTGGCTAGATGTCAAAGCCGCTTTGCACTAATCTCTTAAGATTTAAGTGCCCCCCCCCCCCAATTTATTTTCGCGCTGGTCGATTTACGCGTGGGATTTTTTCGCCGAATTTTTTTGTAATTGTCTGACTTTTAAATACGCTTCTTTTCATACAAAAAAAATTAAATCGGCCAAGCCGTTAATGAGTTAATTAGTGGAGCACTAACGGAAGTCATCTCATAATATTTTTAAAAATCGAAGAACCATAGCCATTTTTTTGCTGATATATGTGCACATATACATATAAATAAACAATTATTACTAATAATAAAAATAATTAACCCTTTATGTGTTGAAAAATTTGAAAACAAATGATTTCATTGAGGACGTTGCTAAACCGTTACTGTACAAACTCTATGGGAAAATGGCGTGTATTTTGCAACACCCGTAAAAAATAAATTTCATTTTTATTGCTGATTTAGTGTTGTCTTATGACCATTTACATGTGGTATAAATTTCATGCAGAAATTTTATCGGGAAAGTGGATTCCTTAGTATGGGGTCCCATGGACTCCCTTGGGTTATGTTCAAATAACAGCCTTTAATGAAATAATTGCTGGTGTTTTCATCCTGATACTTCAATCTTAGATGTGAAATAATGTATTTTTTTTACCTGCGGCCATTGAAATAATTCCTGTTACCTCTCACGGTGAAAGGACAGCCCTGAAACTTTTAATGAGGTCTCACCTTTTTTGAAACCTACTATAGTCCGTCTTTTTTTGGAACGAGCGTGCGTTGCCGGTGTCCATGTAAGCCGCCTTATATGTTTAAAACCCGGAATCTTTAAGCAATGAAGAAACAACCACGAACTGCGAATTTTCTCGAGCGAGAAAATCGGATTAGGATTATCCTCGGAAGGGCCACTTGTGAGGATATGAATAATAATTACAAATATTGGGCGGCAGATGGATTGGTCAAAAACAAAGTGGATCGTTGTGGTTCCTTCTTATCTCTTTCTTCCATTTTTGAACCAACCCACTGTGTGGGAAGGCATTCATTCATTCATATTTATTCAGTACTCACATATCAAAATACAGAAAGACAGCAAAGAGATATAAAAATAAACATTATACATACAAAATTTGATCAATTGCACGATTTACCAGATATAAAAGCGGAATTTTTGGGATGTGGAGTAAACATCAAAAGAGTACCAAGGATAGCCCAAAAAGCCTAAAAAATAGTGAAGCTTATTTCCATTGGGGTCCTTTAAGAAAAAAGAGAGGTGGAGGAAACCAAGCAGAACAGGCAACAGACCAATAAATATATAAATATAACACCCAAACCCCAAATATTGCACAAAACGCTGAAACAAAAGCCGGCCTAATTAATACTTGATGACTGAACTCCTCTCTGCTATTATGGCCTGATCCATCAGATGTTTTTGATGGTCTTTCTGAACTGGGCCAGATTGGTAATCTGCTTAATAGAATTTGGTAATGAATTCCAGTGTTTGATGCCACTGTAGAAAAAGGTGTGACTAACATTACCATAATTTCTGGGAACAACAAAATTATATAGGCTATCCCTGGTACCATAGTTATGCAAAGATTTTGAACATTACCTTTTACTTCAACTCTTTTAGCTAGAGATAGCAGTCTGCTGGACAAAGAATTATTCCGAATAGATTCATCTACAATCAAAATATTATCTTTCAGGGCAGATAATTTTGAGCGCAGGTTTTTATTTTGACGTCGAAGAAAACTCGAGAAGAAGTTTCCATCCACTTTCGTTGTACGAGTAAAGGCAATAATTGTGGACCTGAAATGAAAATAATTTTTAAGAGCAAACACAAAAACTCAATTTAAAAATTTAAATTTTTAATTTCCCCCAATTGATAATATTATGTTCGCCAATAGATGGATCATAAAACTTAGAATAGTCGGGTGCCTTAACAAAATGATGGGGACAGCCTGGACAAAAGCACCAAAATTATTGGGTACTTCCTTAGGTCATAAATATTGAATTTAGAAGGGGAGCCCGAATATCGGAGAATTATGTAGGTAGATAGGGGCTTTTTTCCAAATGGCCGCCAAAATAGTAAAAAAATGGCATATTATGGCTATTGTGGTCACTTACGAGTACCAATTACGTACATTAGTAAGTATTTCATGGTGGTATTACTAGCTCTGAGGACATGGTAATATGTATGTTGCTTACTAGGATATGCAGGAGGGCGCTGTATTCAAAATGCCCGCCAAAATTAATTAAAATTATATAACGAGACTGAAATTACAAGCCTTGGGACAGACTTGGATTGTGACAAATGTTTTTACACACAATGAAGTGACTAAAGCAATTTGTAGTGAGTATTACCTAGGCAATTCCATGTTAAATGGGAAATTTCCAAAAACAACATGACTCAAAAATAATTTGGCCCATTGCTCATCAGACAAGTAAATTGCGGTAAATCGGTTGCATTAAATCAAGTTGCGATTTAGCTCAAAGAAATAGAGTTACACTGCAGACCAATCTTCGCATATAGTCCCAAGACACTCTTTCTGACAGTCTGGAATGTATCGAGTTGTTGTAACTCAATCCAATTATGAGGCAAATAAAGAAATTTAGTAGTCTCTACTTGCATTAGTGTTTTTGCTTTAAGCTTTAAGGCTTATATCTTGTTATCAGACATGAGTATGTACATTTAATTACCGTTTTTTAATATCGTGTAACTAACAATGAGAGTTCATTTATTTATTCAAAACTCTCAATATAATTGTGTCTAATGTTTTAGGATCATGATGCAAAAAATAAATGTTTGTTCCATCTGCAAATAAAATAAAGTATTTTGTAGCACAATGTTAGTCTAGATCAATAGCATAAATATATATAATAAAGGGCCATATGGAATTCCACATGACATTTGCCATTTCAGATATATAATTTATTTTATCCTTTGTTTTCTACCAGAGAGGTAATTTTTGATCAAATTGCTAGCAAAGCCTCTGATAATATATGTATTGGATCTATTTAACTCAAATATAATGATTTATAGAATCAAAGGCTAGCTACTAGACTAGACACTCATTTCACTTATAGATACCCCATCTTTCTTATAAGCGACTGTTCTTAACCTTGTGGAAGTACCCACATTTAACTTCAATATTCCAACATATTTGGAAATCATCTCCCTTGAAACTGTTGTTTCTTGCAAGATTATCCCAATACGAATTCTGTATTCGTGTGGTCTTTAGCAAAATAATTATAACCGTTTTTGACTGTCAGGCGGGACTCAAAACGTGCAAATAAAACTGTAAAAAAATGTCATTTTAACTGTTGTGAGTCCCAGCTGCCAGTCAAAACGCTGTTATTTTAATGCACATTTTTAACAGTGCAGGCATGCCGAATTGCTCTATTTCTTTGCTGCTGAAAAATGCGCCGCAACGCTGGTTCCAAAGTTGATTAATGATATTGAGATAACCGGCACCATTCAAATGTTCAGCAATAAAAATGGGCCCAATTAGGTTATTGTTACCTGTAACAGCTGCTAAAACTGCAACTTTCCTGCGATCATTAGGTCTGTCGTAGACAAAATCATTGGGAGGGTTCCCTTTTGGCGCATACTCTCTTACATTTTGAGAGTTCACTGAGCCAGTCATTGGAAAATTGGCCTCATCAACAACAACAAGTTCTCTTAAGAAGCACCGTGGTCTGTTGATTAGCCAATTGTAAAACGTTGAGAATCACCTGCATCCAAGTTATGGCGTCTCACAAGTTTGTATGGATGCCAATTGATGTCATCATTAACGATGCCCTGAAATGTCAATCTGGAGACATTTGCGACACGGTTTCTCCTTATGCTTGCGTGTGGGTTGTGGCGGAACTCTTACAGCTTGAATGTTCGCAGGTGTTCTGACGCCCCTAAGCCGTCCGCTTCGTCCTTCGTTGATCATTTCCAAAGTACTCTCTGCTTCAAACAGTTTTTTCATGTTACTGATAACAGGCTTGGTTGGGACTCTCACTCCAGAGAATCTGCAAAATTGGCCATCCCCCCCCCCCCCCGAAATTAGCCTTTTGGGGACTTTTTGAACATCTCATCACCGAAAATTGGGCTTACTTGTCAAATTTTCAATACACTTTGGACCTTTTGATCAAGAAATCAGCATAAAGTGGACCTTTTGCCCCATTTGTGAAATGGGGAAGGTTTCGTTTGTACTTATCCCCACATCTACAGGCCTGCAGCCACGTATATAATAATATTGTATCATCTTTACTTCCGTGACTTCAAAGGAACCATTCATCGGTTGTAAACCAACACAGATAAAACCGTCCAATGTTATACTTCAAAGACAAAAGAAAACCTTCCGAGGATCATGGGCAAAAGGTTTCTTTTGTGTTAGAGCCCGAAGTATATGATACCAGTAAACCTGTGCATCACACACACACACATTGCTCGCCATGCCAAGATTTTACAACTTGTCCCCGCAGAACGAGTTTTGGAACGGGGACTATGAAATAGAGCAGCGTCCTTCGTTCGTTCGTGCGTCCGTCCATATCCGTCCGTGATTAAAATGTGAACCCAACTTTGGTATACGATTTTATCTGGAGTTCCTTATGCGACATGATTTTCCTTGGTGGAAGAGCAGGTTGATGAGTTTTGTCGACCCGATTAGATTTTGGGCGTAAAATATGCTAATTAAGTATCTATGTGCATAATTTAAGGCCTTTTCCCGCAAGGCTTGTATACAAGTTATCTGGAGTTCTGTCAATGCGTATACGGATGTAACTCGGTGAAGAAGCCGGTCAAAGAGTCTCGACCTGATTAGATTCTGGGCGTATTCGGCAAATTACATTTGCAATTCAGCTAAATTATATGTGTAAACTCGGCGTAATTCTTCACTGCATGAAGCCTATCATGGTGCGCCTCTTCTTGACATTTGAAAGTGTGTGATATATGCGGCTCATGTATGCAATAGCTAACAAATACGCTGGAACGGTACATTTTTGGGATATGAAGGGGGAGGTGTGGGGGTTCTCGGGAGGGTGGGTGGGTGTCGGGGGTGTTGGGAGGGATTGGGTGTCTCGGGCTAGGGTGAGGGGTGGGGTGTCCCCCGGTAGGTGAGGTGGGGTGTCTGGGAGGGGAAGAAGTGTGTTGATGTCGGGGAGGGGTGGGTTTAGGGTGTCGGGAGATGGTGAGGTGTCGATGGGACGGGCGTGGTGTCGTGAGGGGGATGGGCGAGGTGTCAGGGAGGGTGGCCAGGGTTGGGTGTTCGGGGTGGCGATGGGTGGTGTTATATTATAGACTTTACACATTGTAGTTTGCAATTTATCGCAGTGTTAGAGTGATAGCACATTCGGCTGGGAATATTTGCGCCTCCACGTAAAATGGATTCCCCTTGAGTTACATCTGAAACTTTCTTCCAAGAACATCCAGTTATGGTGGGTTGGTGTGTTAATTCCCGTAGGATTTTCATGCTAAATTGATTTTGGTGCTGTTTTGGGTTTCAATAGGACCTAGAACTGTCCAGAAAATGCCATGGGGTGCAAATTTCCTACTGATGCCCCCTCCTTCAAGGGGGAAATTTTTTTTTAATTTCGTATAGGTGTAAATTTGAAATCGAGTAAAATTGTGGTTTTACATGTACACAAGCGTGTTCGTCTCGTCATAATGATTAAAAAAAGTATATTTTGCCTAGGTCCAACCTTAGTTAAAGCGGTATAGCCCCATAATGGTTCAAAGGTCACCCTGGGGGTAAATCCTCCGATTTTGTTCGAAAGTGGTGTCATGATTCCTTGTGTCGATACTGAACAGAAAATGCATTTTAAAAATTGATCTTTGTTATACTCACCATTGGCGACCTCCATGGAAATTCTGGTGACCCCCATAGCCCATGTAGACCCTTGCGACATTTGCTATGTAATTAGCAACAATGTCACACACTGTAAAATAATACATTTTTGGATCCTGTGAGCAATAACCACTTATCACCAGTTTCAACAAAATTTGAGCATTGGGTAAATTTTACCCCAGGTGACCTTCAACCATTATGGGGCTATGCGCTTTAACTAAAGGTCGGAACCTAGGCAAATATATACTTTTTCTAATCCTTATAGAACAACAGTTACTGTACCCAAAACAACATTTGACTTCGATTTTAAATTTTTCCCCCCGTATTAACAATTTCCCCCCTTGTGGAAGGGGGAAGCATCCGAAAATTTGCACCCCATCATTTCTGACGGTCCTGTCTGGCCTAATTGAATGAAAAACAACAAGAAAACATCACTTAGCACCAAAAAATCCTACGGAATGTTTCATTTCATTGACAAGCCAAACCCACACTATGTGTGCATGTTTTTATGCTTTTTAGTATTAATTACAAGCTTGTCACACGAAGTGAAAGAACACTGGGATTGATGGATAGCCATATTGGCCACCTTTCACAGCATGATTCGTCTATGATTCAACTACTTTCTGTAATAAGATAATCGATGCAATCATTTGTATTCTTTTACATAACATTCAAAGGTTTGTATTACGTTTATAAAGCCCCTTTTTAAGGATCAGTTCATTTCTTTGCAGGTCAGTAGCTATTATGAGACAAAAACGTTAATTTTCAAACTTTTATTAGTTACAATTGATCTTTTCATTTTTTCAGTTTAAATATTTTCTGCATAATTAACCTGGGTTAACAAACACGTTAAGTTTATTCTTCAATCTTCAGTAGTTGACTCCTAACAAAGCATTGCTTGGCCAAGGATAGTTTACCTGATGCTCACAATTTGCATAGTGCAATCAATGTGCAATATTTAACTAAGACGGTGCAAGTAAAAACAAGCTCAGCTGAGACTTAGATGACCTGATGAATGGCAAGTAGGCTGCATGACCCTAACGCCGGCGATCCATTTTTTTTTAGCGTTTTAGCGCACCTGAGCGAAGTTCGGTAGGGGGGTGGTAACCACCCCCCCCCCCCCCCCCCCCCCTTGTGAAGACGAGGGGTACGTAACCTGACTAGTACCCCTTCTTCACATTTTAGGGTGATCCAAAGTAACATAATACAACAAAATAACCAATGAAAAACAAACAACACACAATCAAAAACAGGACAAGACCCGGCGTCAGATCATACATGTCCGTGTGACTGAGTGTCCTACCACCAATCTGTCCTATTGGTGTTCTTCAGTAAGACAGCATAGGTTTTGGTTGACAAATAGAAACTATTAGAAGCATCAGCCGAGAAGGTTTTGGTTAGACGAACGTAATTACCAAATCTGAACAACGGGAAAAATTCAGAGAAGAAATAGAACTTTTTGCAAATATGAAAGTCTGCCGGGGACCTTTTGTTGCGTGTCGAGCCCCATGAGAGGTAAAAGTTCCATGGGGGGTCAAAATGTTTGAACTGCTCTAAATTAATATATATATAGCTCAATTATTCCTTAGGTAAGCAGGAGTAAAAAAGTCCAATTGGGTCACATGCGTGATGTGCTTCCTTTCCACGATTTTGGGGAAATAGGCAAAGTCATTGTTTCTTCAAGAAAGGTCACCATTAGCAATACCCAAATTTGTTTGGTAAAAATATTTTTTTTAAATGTTTAATGCTACTGAATCCACATATGAAATGCTTTTGCACTTTCGGCATCTCCTTGTTGTTATAGGGGGGAAGGGTACAAAATTCCCCGTAGGACTCTATGGGGACGGACATTATACCCCTCCCTATGAGAGGAACCTCCCTATGCAAAATAAAAAGCATATTTTGAATCAGTATCATTAAATATGTTTTTTAATATTTGTTACAAAGAAATCTTGGTTTACATGTGACCTTTCTTGAATAAACAAATGACCTTTAGCTATTTTCCCAAATATCTTGGAAGCACCACACACATGACCCAATTGACTTTTACTCTGGTAACCTAAGGAATATTGAGCTATATTTCTTTAGAGGTAGAGCATTTCAAATATTTGACCCCCATAGAACCTTTACCCCTCTCCGGGACTCTACACGCAACAACAGGTCTCCGGCACAGACTTTCATATTTTCACAAGTTATATTTTCTCTGAATTTCCCGTATCAGCTATTGGATATTGGTTCGTCTAACCAAAACCTTTGGCTGACGGTCTATATCTATCTGTTCCAGGTGAAGAATAATTCTCACTGACAGGAGTATTCCAATCGTTTTTTTTTAGCAAAACTAAGAGAACTAAATTGACCTTTTTACTTTGGTCGGTGATCTGAGTTTAGTGTTTAGTACTTTGGACGGGTACTATTTTTAATTTGGCCTGAGGTTTTCGACCTTAGTTTTGCTACGTTGGAGGGGATATTAAGGTCTAGTTTTTTTGTTTAACTTTTTACTTGTATTATTCACCCAAATTTCGGTGTTGTTTTTTGATATGAGTAAAGGGAGTTATTGGTATGACACTAGCGGCACATTATATAGAATATGCCTAAATATGACGCACCAGGGCCCAAATTCATAAAACCTTACGAAGCCTAGTTGGCAACTGAAATGGGACTTAGTTGCCAACTAAGCCTAGTTGATTACTACTTGAAATTCATAAAAAACCTTTACTAGTGCTAGTGGAATTTTAGAATTTGTCAACAATCTTAGAGTTGATCCAGAGCAAACTATAACTCACTTAGGTTGGCAAACTAAATCAAGTTGATGCTGCATGTTTTTATGATGATTATAAACTTATTTAACATTAAGATGAAGATATGTATAACTTCATAGGTTTGCTCATGTTAGAAAAATATCCGTAAATTACGACATTTGGTAGCAGAATTGTCCAGACTGTTTAGGGTGAAATTTACTAGAATTTTTTTCTGTAAAAAAAACGAAAAAAATAAAACATTAATTTTACAAAAATTTGTCTCAATATATGGACAAAATAATGTTTTGTGTTTTAACAGAATTTTTCGTATTTAAAATTACGGAACAAAAAAAAAATCCGCAAATTTTGAGCCGGAAATTTTTGAAATATTTCCGTAAATTAAAATTTTTTATGTTTTTTTGTTTTCATTTGTGATGCGATCTGGGAAAACCCGCCACATGGTGGGAAATTTATATTTATATTTATAGTTTTTACTATCACTGCAGAGTACTTCTTTCTTCTTTGACACACACACATCAAAAGTTACGCTTTTATACAATCTCACAAAAAATAAAGTACCAATATAACAGATTTTAAGCTATTTTCTTTATTTTTTCAAAAGGTCCTGTGCGACACATGTTGGCGGGTTTTCCCAGCCAGATCACATCACATTTTTATTGTTTTCTAAACGAGATTTTCCGTAAATTATGGAAAAATCGTTTTCTTAATTTACGGAAATCTTTCTAACAGGCAGCCTAAGGAGACGGAAGCTTATTACAAATGATATAAGATGTTGATATTGGTTCACAGGTTGACAACGAATGTTAATGCTCTGAGATGAACAGACTCAAACACACAAAAGGGTAGTCAATTTAATGTTTTGAATTTACATTACCCACACTGCAACCAAAGCCATTCCGCCCGAAAGCACCCAATTCATGTAGACAAAAGATTGGGCTAGTTGGCAAATAGATTTTCCTGTCTGTAACTAGTTAGCGGGGTAGCAAGGGTCTAGTAAGGTTTTATGAATTTCAATTTAGTTGTCAACTCCGTAGTTGCATACCAGGGATTTTAGAATCTTACCAGGCCTTAGTTGTCAGCTAAACTAGCAAGGTTTTATGAATTTGGGCCCAGATGGTTTGCATGGTCATTGGAGTATTCCTTGCGAAGAAAACACCATTTTCACGCTTAACTTTTGAGGCAGTAGACGGTCTAACCCTAGCACAACTGAATCTCACCAAAACTCACTGTGTTAATTGAGAAAAGTCCAGAAAGTAGCGATGACGTCATCAAACCAAGACTCATATGGGCACGAAATCGCTGGCCGTGCCAGCGACACCGCCGTAGCGTGCTATCCCGGGTCATGGGGCTGGGGCCCGAAGGGCCCTGGGTTCGAATCCCACCCGAATTTGCGACTTTTCTTGTTCCCCTCTTCCCTCACTCCTTCGGTTCCTCCCGGGACGTCAGGGTTAGGGTTATTTTAAACAAGCCGCCACGTTTATTATTTACGCTATCGTTTTGCCACAAGCCATGTTTAGTCTTTCACACCAATTGAAAGATGATCGGTGGTTAGTCAAGTTCTGGCCTGTATGAAAGACTATCGCGTTTACTTTTAACATTGAAATTAAAAACACAGCTTTAATTTAACGTTTTCCTTTAAAATATATAAATTTATCAAAAATGGCATACATTTGTGCCTAATTTTTATAAAATGAGCCTGGGATTCTTGAGAAATATAATTTTTTAAATAAAATTAGCAAACTCTACAACATACAAAGAAGCGCTACTCGGTACATTGAAAAGTACGTAGATTGCTGAACCGCGCATTAGTGGGTTTCGAACACTGATCTCTATACAATGGATTGGAAACCTGGGCTTTGTAATTGAAGCACTGATGGCCATATTGGTCATCCAAAAAGAGCCCAACCAGGTGGTTAAGAGCCGGTCATTTATACAAATTGTTCCCATTGAAATGTGGATAAGCGACATAACAGACTACAGAATCCAGCCAATTCAGTGAGCTCATTGTATGTGCGCGTATGGGATGGCATGTCTCTAAAACGTGCACCCGGGATACAACTTCTGTTAAACAGGTGTCTCTGGAATGGTATTGTGTTCGGTAGACCAAGATGCCCGCCGTTGCTCCATTCATCTGATATACAATTACTGTTGTGAAGCCAATCCATTGTATAGAGATCAGTGGTTACAGTGCGACTGCGATAAAACTATAAATATTACGCGACCCCTTTTCAAATGTCCACGTTTTCATGGATTGTTAGGCCAACTAAAATCTTTGTTAATCACAAAATGATATCTAAAACACCCCTCTTAACATTTTTCTCTAATCACTGAGGTTTTAAAAAGTGTATTTTTTTTTTGCAATAAAAAATTCTAAACGAACTTCGCTCCTATCCTTTGTGTGCTCAACGAAGTTCACAAGGATGAGGCTTGTGGCAAACTTGCACGTGATATATGCGCGTATGCGATATATTTTCGCTGGCTTCTGTTTCGGTATTGCATGCGGCGTTGTAAATATACCGCAGGGAATAAACATGGTAGCTTCCATGATTGCTGTACAGTTGTGTGCATTTGTCGGAATAAATCTGGATTTTTTCGCAAGGAATACTCCAATGGCCATGAAAACCATCTGGTACGTTTTATTTAGGGATATTTCATTATGTGCCGATAGATTCATACCAATAAATCACTTTAAGAACAGGCACCACCTTCGTACCTTAATGCTTTGTCACCAAAACGTTTCTCGATGAAATCAACACATTGTTGTAACTCCTCACTACACTGGGCCTCTCGGAAAACCCAAACGAGACTCGTAGGACCGGGGATTGTAAAAGCAGACTTGCGCTTATCTCTTCTTCAATCCTCCAATTCTTTGGGCTAGGGGATAGACGGGGTGTGTTGACAACTATAACGTGTTTGTTAACAATCAGACCTTTTTTCCAATGTCTTTGAAGTAAGCTTTCCTGGGAAATTCAATCCTCTTGAAAATTGCATTAGAATTAACGTGGAGTTTTTCAACGCCCTTGCTACCCAGAATATGAAACGATGTCCAATGGATCTGTTGCAATAAAAATGAAGATAGTTTAGGTATTGTAAAACCACAGCAGCCAACAACGTCCTGCTGAGTTATTGTTATGATTGTCATTGTTCAAATAGAGTTTCTCCAACAGACTTTAATAGACGTCTGTGGAAATTTGATAATCGGGTTGATAATAAGGTTTAGAACAAAAATGTGGATTCGGTTAGAAGTTTGTTAATGCTTAACGGTTTCAGGTGGTATAAAGGAACCATTTAGACCAAAAAAGGTCACACGGTCTTCGATTTTTCTTAGGAAATCCGAAGTAAATATCCCGTGTTTTCAAATGGCCAGCAGTGTGCATGGCTTGAGTTGGTGTAATCCATGCACAGCGGGACGTTGCAGGGTGCTGTGTTATTTAACAAAGAA
The DNA here is from genome assembly GCA_023653785.1 of Ophioderma brevispina. Taxonomy (NCBI): domain Eukaryota; kingdom Metazoa; phylum Echinodermata; class Ophiuroidea; order Amphilepidida; family Ophiodermatidae; genus Ophioderma; species Ophioderma brevispina. Next base: position 7,106 of record JAMKCH010006415.1, on the reverse strand, counting down.
TTATGCACACAAAAATGCAACTTTGATATTAAAAAAAGGTAGTTGAACTGCTTGTCTAGATTTAGCGTGTCATTGCAAGGGGACACACAACCTTGCCACCACACACACACACAAACGGAATTTGATATAGCCTTCTAAAAACAAGGTCACAGCGCGTTAAAAAAATAGGAGTAATTACTATTTAGCCTAAAACATGGTTCATCTTTTACAATACCTGTTGTATTACTATGAAAAAAGTACTTAACTCAAAACTATAAATAAGAAAAAACAGCTTGCCCATAAATTAAATATCATGTGAGGCATATAACAAAAAACACATTTAAGCACACAATCAACTCTTCGGAAATAGATGGGAAATTTTAGAGCTTCTTAAACGAACAATGGACTTGGAGTGGCGAACAGAGATAGGCAAAGAATTCCATATAGGCTAGGGGCCCCGCATGCTGAAAGCCCTGTCACCCACTGACCTTTTGTGCGGGAAACGTGAGGAGCTCTTGTCATCTGCAGAAAGCAATCCTGGCCTGCCAGGAACTCAAAGGCGGTATTCGGACAAGTAAGATGGCAATTGTCCGGAAATGCCCTTGTAAATACAGAAGCATAGCGTAAAGACACCGCGCTCACTAATTGGTAGCCAATGGAGCTCTTTGAGGAGTGTGGTGTGGATGGTGTCCTATCAGATATGAACACCAGCCTGGTGCTCTCTTCTGCAAAATCTGAAGTTTACTCCGATCTTGGCCGAAATTCCATACAAAAGTGAAGTGGAATAGTCAATGCGAGATAAAATCAGTGAAAGGACGAGATGATGACAACTTTTAAATGTGATAAAGCGGCGTATCCGGTAAATATTGCGAAGGTGAAAGTTAACAGATTCATGATGACCTTTTACATGTGTTCAGGTCATAGACATTGTCTGATCAACACGACACCAAGGTTTCTAATTTGCCGAGGACTGGGGAACATAAGCTTTGTCCGACCCTAGGTAATATCTTTGAGCGCGATTTTGTGTAATAGATATGAACATGAGATGAAAATTCTGTCTTTTCCCTCATTCAATTTGAGTTGGTTACAGCCGCAGCCACTCAATGATTTCATCAATACAAACAGAGAGAGAGTCTTGACAAGCATGTTTGGCATCACCATCAATCTTAGGATAAAATGTCAATGAGCGTCATCAGCAGCATTACATGTGGTAAGCAATATTGTGCTTCCGGATGATTGATGCGTTACAGTATGTGTAAATTATGAAAAAGAGAGGCACCGGCCAACAGAACCCTGAGGAAGACGAAAGGGAGTGATGCTTGTTTGAAATTGCATCCCAATGAGCACACGAAAAGAGCGGTTTCTGCAGAGGTAAGACGGATCCACCTGTAAGGCAGTACCTGGAATTTTGAAGTATCAACGTAACCTATCCCAAAAGAATTGGATATCAACAGTATCAAAAGCTGCAGAAAGATCTAGCAGCACAATAGCAACTGCCTTAATGTTGTGAATGGCATTGAGGAACGTCTGGACACGCAGAGGTGCCGTTTCAGTGCTGTGTCGTTCTTTGTAAGCGGATGCAACTTTCATTTTAAGTCATTTGAGAACAAGATGATCCTTTATCTGGGCACTCACTATTTTCTCAATGAACTTAGACACGCAGTAAATGTGACACAGGGGCGATAGTTTTTGAGCACCTCTTTGATCGGGAAGGCTTTTGAGAATGGTGTCACAGCAGCTTCCCGGAGCTAGCTGGGAAAACCAGTGCGGATAGACTTCTTAATGATCAGTGTTAATAGCTCAGCCAGAGTTGCAACATACTCCTTAAGTAACACCAATGGAATGGTTGTCTACGGAACATTGATTTGATTGGAGTTGACATAATCACCTTGGTACCTCGTCAACGGGAATGGATTAAACTCATTGCTTGGAACGGTCTCATCCAAGTTATTGTCCCACTGGGATCATTCATGCGAGTTAGACCTGTATAATTATCAAGGTTCCGGTGATTTTATATACCTTGTCACTGAAAAAACCTGGCAAATGAAGTACTTAGCAGTAGCTGAATTACCGTTAGGAAGTTGTTGGGTTTTGGGGTCAGAAGCTTATTCAGAGTAGCAACATGGTTTTTGGTCGTAGCATTTTCTAATTGTTCTCGGTAATAAAAACCTCCTTTAGGCATGATGTGAATGAGTTTACCAGTAACTGCTGATTGTACATTGTATGCATCTAGATCGAACTAATTCTAGTTTTTACCCATTTTCTCTCTAAACGTTCACGTCTGGCATCATCAATCTTTATTAACCCAAGGTGATCGTGGTCTAATAAGGCGGGAACGCTGTTGAGAGGTGCCATGGAATCGAGGACAATAATTAAAGACTCCTCAAAGTTACCAAGCACCTCATAAATGAGCCACACGAAGGTCAAGACTGCCAAATCATGGATGAAATGTCATTGAGAAAGAGTCCTTGTCAATATTCTTATATTTCTGGTGGCCAGATGCCCCCATGTCAGAATAAAACGTTGGAAACACTATTTAGACACATGATTTAGCGTTTAGGATATATTAAATTTGCAAGTTTGAACCCTTACAGGCACCCACAGACTATGTCAAGTCACATTTTCAAATTGCGAACAAAATTTGCTATCTGCAAAAGTAAATGATCTATGAATATTTTTGAAACTTTTACAGGTATTGCCCGCTCCGCTATAGATAATTACCTATCTATGACGTTGTTTGCGAATTCATATCCTTATTTTTGACTCTTTACATGAGCATGTGCAAAATATCGCTACCAATACCAACAAGGCCCTTGAAAAGAGTATGTACTTCTTATTAATCTCCATGCATCCATGTCATCGCTAGGCGATATCCAATTCAGGGCATTATAAAATGCTATACCCAACGAACAACCTTACTTTATCGCTTATACCCTATTAGGATATATAAAAAATGTTGCTCTAATTCAAATACCACCCACGATTGAACTATCAAGCACGGACGGCTATTTTATTGGGAAACTGTATGTACAGTGTTACAAGAAAACTGAGTGTCCCCCATGAAGAGGTTGTCCTATACTACCATAGCAACATGTACGGAAATAAACGGTGACCTTGTAGACGAGGCAATTTGGGTACAGTGCTGAAACAAATGATGCCATACAGTACTCAATGAAGAACACAATAGACAAAATGGGTGGTAGGACACGCGTCACACGGACACTGGAATATATGACACCGGAGCAACAAAAAGCACCACACCCAAGTCCCGTACCACTACTTGAAACGATTACATTTGTTCTCATTTCTATACACAAGAATGGAACGCTGCACACCAAACCAATGAATGAATATATAAACCTGAATTCGTGTATCCATGCAACTTCAGTATGCGATTTTTTGCTTTGTATAAGGTCTACCGAGTGTCACCACGACAACAACATCATCACCATGATGTCTGTTATCGCTGGTCTCTTTGCTGAGCTCTACTAACCTATATTAAGTATTTAATTAATAGTGAAATTGTGAATTACACGTTAATAGTGTTTTTAAACCCTGACCTATATCATTCATCCACCTAGGCTACATGGGTTTGGTAACAATCTAACGACATAGGGATCGCAGCGAAACGCAACTACAAAGACGTTTTGTCCCCTTGAAGCCACACAACGGCACAACTGATGAGCTCACAACACTGTAGCAGGGCAGATCAGAATTTCTCAAAAAGAGGGGCAACAAATTGTTCCCAGGCGGTCGAAATTCTGGGCGACCACAAAGCTAGATCTACACGGGGCCCGACGCCCTGTACCGCCATTTCTTAGGGATCTTAAGGGCGCCCCGTGCGTAAAAAAGGTCATTTTTTATATATCTCAGTGCGCCGGCGCTCTATTGCGGCCGCCCGGCGCCCTGTGCTCTTCAAAAATAGAGGGGGCGCTGCGCAGGGTGCGCACCCCTAAATCCGCCCCTGACCTGTAGCGACGAAACCGGTCTTGTCCCCCTTTTAGCATTTGGAAATATATCAATATTCCTATTGGAATTGTTCACTATATCAAACCAAATTATCTGCCGGCCTACACCTCTTTTCACCAACGAACACCACAGTTCTAGACGGATAACCCCAGCATGCCGCGCGACAAGTGGCGATGAAGCCTGCTCTTAAAACTTAAGGGGATCAGTCCTGCTCATACACGGCCACGGGTAAGGGTTATTCTAGACGGCGGACTATTGTCTTCAGTTTTGTCGACTTATGGGACCAATCTTTTTCACATTCATGCGGGGATCAATTGATTATTAATATTAAAGAACATTAACAGATGTTGAATCTTAAAAAGGAAAGTTTATTATGGGTAAAACAGCCAATTTTTGAAAAAAATAAAGATTTTGATGACGCCCGTCACGGCATTGATTGGTTTATTATTATTGCTCTTCGGGGGACCCCATTCAGGTAAAATGACCGTACGTATCCCTACATTGGAAAAAAAAAAAAACAACGATTATCGTCATCGTACGTGGGTTTTGAATATCAGAGTAGGGGAAAAGGGTAAAGTTTGACGTACTGTTTAGACATACTAAACGGTTGTCTTTTTTGGAAAAAACAATTAATCTAACTTTGGGCAGAGGGTCATCATGTACAGACCGTGATTTAACATAGTCGGATTTATTAGATCGGTCGCCCCCGAAGAGCAAACTGATACATGATACTGACAGGGACATGGGGTACCGACACGTGACACCAAACCATTTATCTCGTTACCGTTTATAACTCAATACGGCAACAAAGCAGCAAGCATTATGCATCTCCGTTGTCACAAGCGTAATCGATCAAGATGTGAGACTATGAATTTGAAACATTTAACATCAATGCTAAGCCTTCTCTATAGCATTAAATACACATAGATAAATATGGTCCGTGGAATCAGACGGCCTTGCCTCATGGTCTGAGGTGCGTTTCGAACACCGGTGCGGCCAATGTTGTCTCGCCTTGCTTTTCTGTTTTTTGTACGAAAGTAAGTAGTTCTATAGCGCTTTACACAAAGTCTCAAAGCGTTACATATCGCTTGTCACTGGAGATATCAAATTTGCACAAATTGAAGAATTTTGGGCAGCCAATTATAATGGCGCACTGTTAACTGGTGGAGTCTGGCCCACAATCGCTTTGCAAGAGAGATGGGCACTCTGTTCTTGTGGGCACAGATCCGTCCCTACTTACCTTTTTTTTTACGGTCGAGGAGGCTCTCCAGGTAGGTACTGTTTTTATTGAAAATCTGGAAAATGAAACAATGATTGTGATTAGATAGAAAATTAAAATTTAAAATAATTAAGTAACACAAAACTAATTTTCAATCAATTTTTTTTTGTACAAAATAACAGCAATGAAAATTAGGCATAACATAAAAATATAAGTAATAAAAAAGAGTTTATAATGAATAAATTAAAAACCACAAATTACTAAAATAACAATTTCAAAAAAGATATCAAAGTGGAATGAACAAAAAATAATACACATTCATATTTTTTTTTTTTTTTAAAGATAAAATTTATAAGGCAATAAAAAACAAAATATTAAAATAAAAATGAATATTAAAAATAGAAAGCAATAAAACATATGAAGATGAAAAAAATGAAATACATGTTTATAAGCAATAATAAATATAACATAAACAATTATAAAAAAATGGATGAAAATAGATGTAAAAATACACACAAAAAAGAAAGGTTCTTGGAGTAAATATCCAAATTATCAACAACAAAAACGAAAAGAAACAACGAGGAAGAAAAAATACCCCCCCCCCACACACACACACATGCGTGAGAAAGTTTTGAATATATATATATACATGTATAAATTATAAGCTGATAATAGAGCTATATAGGGCCTAACTCTAACTGCCCGCGGTAGACGTGTGAACAACGGGAAAATTTCGTTATTTTTCTCGCTATGGTGCGAATTAAACAACAAGAAAAAAATCTTTATTCGCACACCCGGTGCGAACTCACTCGTAAAGTTTTCTTATTCCACCGTTACGATGCGAATGCCAGAACAGGTTTCTTATTCACACCGCGACGGTGCGAATTACCGGAAGACATTGCTTATTCTCACCGTCACGGTGGCGATAGACCTCGTCCCCTAAGCTTATAACGGCCTCTGTGACACCATCACCATGGTCCATGTGACTGGTCATCTCACGCAAAACTGGCATGGCACCGCCTGCTTCTAACTCGATCCCTTTCTAATCCAATATAGCAACTGTTAACTGATTTTTGTATCGGGTTTCTCTGAGCGTCTTGGGTAATCGCAGGGTAGGTTATTTGGTTACCCTTGGAATCAAAATGTTGTGATTTGGAAGGCCAAACTTACCTCTGCATGCAATAACATTGGGTTCGAAATTTGACACCCTCAACTTTGTTTACATCCAGTTCGTATGAATATTTCAGCTGTGCTTTTACTTTGTTTTTGTATTGAATGTACACTTTTTAAAGATGCTATCTATGTTGAGGGAATTTTTTTAGCTTCTTATTTTTCAAATATGTCTGTCAAACGCAGAAATCTTAGGGGGCCCTATAGGCAAAGGTAGACGAGTTCCACCCCAAACCTCAAAAATATCATAAGTTCTTGGTTGAATTTGATAGTAAGTAATTTAAACTTACCTCTTTTCTGTTTTCCAAAGTAGTCGTTCTGCATTTACGATCTTGAAGATCAATGATTTTTGAGGGTGCAAAATTTTGCACCATGTGAGATCCCTCGCAACCGCATGACAACATTGCTTTTTTTGCCATGAAACACCTTTGCATTTCTTTCTCTCTTGACTGAGTGCTTTTTTATTTAATACAAATGATCTGAGGACAAAATTCACCAATTAAGGGCTGTAAACAACCAGATATTTAGAAAATATAATTTTTTTCGACCTGTTTACGTTTAGGAGATAGGCAGTAATCTCAGTTCCATATTAGAAAAAATATGGGACTGAAAACTGAGTCTAGGCAAATGCTATATGCACGACTGTCGTTCACAAAATTCTAAATTGGCTATACTAAATGACAATACCACAGGCTTATCAGTAAGTCATGCACCATAGTTGTACACCACTCAAATTGTAAATTATGCAGTGTAAATAATCAGTAACATT
>JAMKCH010006414.1:0-32828 GCA_023653785.1 Ophioderma brevispina | reverse complement strand
GATTTTTGAAGTTTCTGAGAAAAATACCAGATGGTGTAACTTTGGCTATATTTTTGCAATGATTATTTTAATTGGTTATTCTAGAGTAATATAATTAAATTATTTGGGTTCTAAAACCTATATTGGAAGGTTTTTTTCTGAAGGATGGAATATGGTTCGACCCCACTCGGTTCTCGAAGAGTGACAATTTCAACTGGCTGTAACGGTCATATTTCAAAGGTCGGATTTTCATTGTTTATTGTGGGTATGTGGTACTTACGTGACCCCCATTGATTTGTGTTAGTTCATGATCAAACTCCCCACGGGAAAGTGTTTATCTGGGTTGGGTCCCTAAGGAACCCCCCCCTCTGGGCACAACAAGTTTTTTTAAGCTTGGATGGCACTTAAGTGTAGGAGAAAGTAGTGATCTATGTGCTCTCGAAATGTTTGAATTAAAATGGAGAACAAATCTAATTTAATTTAATAGTTGTCATTTTTTAAAACTACTATTGGTATCAAAATCATCACATTTTTTTAATTAAATTTTTGATTCGAATTGTGTCAAAGTTGGACAAATTATTCGAGTGAGCTCGCCGCCTTGGATACTCTGATTTTTAAGTGTATATGAGAGTGTCGTTAGTTTTCTATTTTAAAGGTGTGGCAATGAGAGATTTCACATATCACTGTGTCCACTAAAAAAATCGAATTTTTTGCCCGTATGTAAAAAGCTTTCCATAAAAAATCACCCCATCTGAAAAGGATTAAGCTGAAATGTTTCTTTGGTACCAACATTTTGAAATTCCTAATTTCGTAAAGGAGCAAATACTAACGTTCATCCTATGTTTTATATGAAATATAAGCAAATCAAATATCAACTGTTTTTCCTCTCTTTTCTCTTTTCACAAACACTTAAAACAAGGCGGGTCAATCTTGGAACTCGTTATTTTAAGGCGGTTAAAAATTTAACCACTTGTGGTAAAAAGTGTAAATGACCATTTTGTCATAGTTTTACCGAACCATTTAGTTTTATTGTGTATAGTTGACAAAAGGAGTGTTTTAGTGTGTTAAAAGATGATACACATAAAACATTTAAGCATTTTTTCCGATGAAATAATAATTTTTATCAAACATCATAAAGTAACTGTTTATTATTCACACAAACTTCCGAAAAGCCCGTCAGTTTAAATGGTTTCTTTCTTCAAAAGAAGCGTTGCTGTATTCGAAGTGAAGGAAGAAAACCACATAACTATGAATACTTGAACTCATCATCATTAATTATCTTGCTTCAATTGTATAAGGTTTTCCCCATTTAGTTTAAAAAACATTTTTCGTTATATTTTCGATATCTCGTTAGGTTGTTTTCGTTCCAAGAAACGGAAAAGTGCATTTGGTTTAAAACTTTCGTCTTGGTTGGTCAATTATATAAACATTTGATCAAAAAATTTAACTTTATTTTCACACATTTGTGTCCGTCAAGATCAATTTAATTTCGTCGTCCATGGCCCCTCATCTGAATGTACAAAGTAATTTCGCCTTTGGTCAGTTAATTTCACATTACAGCTCAGTAATATTTCGTCTCGGTGGTGTACGGCATAGGTCTGGCTGAGATTTAGGCCCTATAACAAACACATTACAAGTTAATATAAATCGTACCTATCTATCCTTCTGTTTTTTTCTCATTTCTTCCTTCTTTCTTCCCCTCGTTTTCTTTATCCACCTCATTTGTCTTTCTGCCTCATTGTTCTTCCGTCTTTCCCTCGTTTTTTTCCTAGGGTAATTCACCACTCATTTTTTCGTTCTTTAACTTTTTTTTTTTTTTTTTTTTTTTTTTTTTAAGTTTCTTATTTTTTTGTGGTTTACAAGAGTTTCGTTCTTTTAAGGAGTTAAACAAAGGAAAACACAGAAAAATGTAACAATTTTTTTCTGATTTTACAGGGACTAGCTTTTAGTCATGGCTTAAACGTAACAGCGCACGAGACAAAAAATTAAAAAAAGAATGTCTGCTAAAAGTGAAATTATGACCAAAGACGAAATTGCTTTGTACATTCAGACGGATGGCCATGGACACTACGAAATTAAATTGATCTTGATGAAATGTGTGAAAATATAGTTAATTTTCTGATTAACGTTTATTATAATTGAACAAAGACGAAAAAAAAAAGAAATTGTTTTAAACAAACTCACGCTTCGTTTCTTCTTGGGACGAAAACAACTTAACTAGATATGAAATACACATCACAACATGCGTTTAAAACTAACTGCGAAAACCTATATAATTTATATAATGAATAAAGGAAACCTTTAAAAGAGTAATGTTTACGAAAGAAAAGCAACAACGAAAACAAACAAAGAAATAATACTTCACTTTAATTAGGTTCATCAGTAACATACACGAATTACAATATATATACGCTAAAATAATTTAAAATCAAAATCTTAAAATATATATTTGGCGACTCCTACAGAGAGTGTGAATGTTAGGCATAATATCTACTGACCTAAAAACCACAACTTTTAAAACATGGAGCTAATATCAATATCACATTTATCATGAGGACCACCATCTTTCTCCTCAAAATTACGTCAGCCAATCATTTCACTGAAATAAAAAACACATTTGCAACTAACGAACACTTGAAAACTTAATAGGCTATCTCCATCCACCAATGTCAACCATTTTTTTTACGGTGCGTATATACAGCTTTGTTGTAAAATTCTTTAGATCAATTACGTGGCGTTAAAAATACGGAAATTTGAACTGAAAACTCGTAATTTTTAATGGAATTTGAAGAGATCCCCGGAATCCACTTATAAAACAGTTCTGGAAATTGTGACATAAATTTACAATATTTTCATTTTTTTCAATACAGTAATTTTTCATTTTGTTTACAGGATTTTCCTCTTACTTATGATCTGTCATTTTGAATGTATTTTGCTGTTTTAAATAAAATTATTTTCATGAAAACGTCGTTGGGCTCAAGTGTGGAAAACAAATATCTACCAACGTGGAACATTGTCTACCAATTCTCTTTCAAACTGCATTTTTTACAGGAAAAAGTTAATTCCTAAAATGTCAAAATGGCGAAATATTAAAATGTTAGTGCTTAAATTGGGCGGAGAAGCTAAAAGACGGAGAAGGCTATTTTTTTTTCAAATGACTGCCACAAACCACGCTTAGAAAACTACTAGCAGATAGGATTGTGGTATATGTGTCGGAAAATAACTGTTAAATTAAAAAAGGAAATTGAATGTATTAAAGAATAGTCTCAGACCTGACTCTTGATTATATTTATTTTCATGATATACATTGCCTAACTAAATCAATGATTCCCATTCCCTAGCTCAACATTATACAAGTCGCCACAGATATTCGCGCATTACGTTGTTCTGCCATTGCATAAGAACTCACAAGAGACGGGGACCAGTGCTGATTATCCCAATGGTGGTTTAACCCCGTAACGTTTCACATCAATTACCATTGTCGCATCCCCATGCCGCCGTTGAATCAGTGATTTGGACCTGTCGTTGTGAGTTGTAAATGCTGAAAAATATGGATCGCAAGGAGATTTACACTTGAACTGTAAACAATTAGGGGTATAGTTTATGAAAATTAGGGTTGAAGTCAATAAACCATTTAATTAGGTTTTTTTTTTTTTTTTAATGAAAAATGGAAAAAGTGCGAGTAATTTCTATAAAATCCGATAATTCAGGAATACAATTATGCAAATTTCGACTAGAGGCGATGGATTTGCAAATAAAAAGGTAGTTCTTTTGAATTTCCGTGATAGGGCTACAATTGCACAAGATCGCATGTTTGAAAGATAGCGTCCGTCTTTAAGTTAGAACAGATTTTGTACAAGTACTAAGGTTTAAAATATATGGCAAATTTTATTTAACGCCTATTGTTTTAAAATGGTCTTGTAAAACCCTTGTAAAAAACTTTGGGGGGACTTAAAATATTTTATCTTTCCTTTTATCAAAAAAAATCCTATATGTACTCAACTTCCGGTTCAGTGCGGTTTTGACTCGAGATCTGCTCCCCTATATCCTTGTGTGCTCCGGAATTTCCAAGGAATGAGGCTTTGGCAACTTGCACGTATATGCGCGTATGGGATCTGTTTTCGCTGGCTTCTGTTCGGAGGTATTGCATGCGGCGTGGTAAATATACCACAGGGAAAAACATGGTAGCTTCCATGATCTTGTACAGTTGTGTAATATTGGTCGGAATAAATCTGCTCTGGAATTTTTATTCGCAGGGTAATCCTCCAAGGCATGAATACCATCTTCGGGTAGCAGTTTTATTTATTTATGGATTATTTTCATTATATATGTACCGATAGATTTATACAAATAAATCGCTTTAAAGACAACTGTCCATGTTGATTTGAGCAGTATTTCAACTGATAGGTATAATGCCATTGGGCTCGTCGATTTTTGTAATAAAGCACGGAAATATAAATTCTACATGTGGCAGAAATAAGACGGTGCGTAGGCCTTTCAAGCCTACGATCATATTTAATTTTTTAAAACCTTCATTGATTGTGATGAAATCTCGAGTAATTGTTGGATTAAGTCCCGTGAATATCTTTCAAAGTATTAGTAAAACGCTGAAGCCACTGCTATGGTAACAATTGCAATTTTGGTACTTTTTTTTTATTGACTTCATATTTACTCCCACCCTAAATCATTTAATAGTGTACTTAGCCCTAACTTCTCTCTCAACTAACGGTCAAGTGGGGTCCAGGGATCCTAAAACACCTTCGCGCCTTAGTGGAAACGCAAAAAAATAACATAGTGTTTCGGTTTCTGCTTATTCGTCTTAGCATAAATATCCACAAAGTAATTGGTAATGGCTAGTGGTGGGTGGTCATGATTTTATTCAAACTGTGTAATCGGATCCGGGACCGCGTGTATCCAATTATACGGACGCTCCTAACTGTCCCTCATTTTGAGCCTGGGGCCGATTGTGAACAGTCAGGGTTTTTTCAACCCTACTCTTATTCGACACTGGTTGCGAAGTACATGTACGAGTTGTAACTCTCTGTACATCGGGACCGACGGCTTAACGTCCCTTCCGAAGGACGGATGTCTTTTCTTCTAAAAAATGGCTAGTTCTTAGCCCACGTCTTCTGCGTGTTCTGAAAAAGATCACTCACGCATTTGCAGCATTGCAGAGATATTGCGTAAAGGGGTCCATAAGACCCTCCCCGCCCATGACCACCAATGGGCATGTGACAAAATAATTTCTTTATAAATTGGCTCAAAATGTATAAGATAGAACCCACGTAAATCCACAGTCTTTGTTTGAAGATATTGCATATCACAGAATTGCGGAAAAAACTGAGATCACGCTTTTTTCAGTCGTATTGAAACGAAACAGGCCGATTCACAAAGGCCAATGGCTTCAAATTTTAACACCAACTTCAAAAAGCCAAATGAATATAAATGTTCGTTGTTTTGATTATATGAACATTAAAATATTGAAAAGATGGTGAACCTTCAAACTGAAGGTACAGTAACCTTTAATTAGCTTGTCTAGAAAAACATAATTGTGGAAACAATGGCTGTATTTCCTTTGTCTCATACCTAACAGCAGAGTTTTGCGTTTTTATTAGTTTCTTTCTCCCTTTCCCATGTAATCATATGGGTAGTCCAATATATAGTTTGACCTAGTTCTTCGTATCGTGTCCACAAGTCATTGGTAATGGCTTGTGGTGGTGTCAGGGAATCATTCAACTGTTCGCACTGAGTAAACTGATCCGGAGCCGCGTGTTTCCACTATACGACGCTCCTAACATGGCCCATCTTTTTTGAGACTGGGCGGAGTGAAACAGTCAGGGGGTTTACACCCTACTCTGATTTGACACGGACTGCTATGTACATGTACAGGTTTGGCTCTCTGTACATGGGAGCAGCGGCTTAACGTCCCCTCCGAAGGACTGGATACTTTCATGATTCTTTTTACATTTTTTACCCAATGCCAAGTGAACCCTGGAGTGTGGGGGGTGGTGGGGGGGTGGGGGTTGGATTGTGGGGTGGGGGGTGGGGGTTGGGGTGGGGGGTTGTTCTTTTTTGGTTTGTTGTTGTGTTTTTTTGTGGGTTGTGGTTTGTGGGGTTTCTTATGTTTTTTTTTCCCACCCCCCCCCCCCACCCCCCCCACCCCCCACCCCCACCCCCTTTTTGTTTTTTTATTTTTTTTCTTTTTTTTTTTTTTGTTTTTTGTTGTTTTTTTTTTTTTTTTTTTTTTTTTTATTTCCACCTCCCCGCCACCCCCCCCCCCCCCGCCCCCCCCCTCCCCACAGCCCTCCCCCCACCCCCCACCCGGTATTCTGTATTTAATCAATAGCTCTTATACAGATTAAATCCAGAGTGAGCCCCCGAATAAATCCCACAAGTGACCCCCACCGGTCGTTCGAACCCGGATTTTTTTGGTAATTGGCGCACAGCAAGCATCTCACCCTCTAGGCACGCTCCCCCGAACAAAGTACGGGATCAATGCTAGAACTTTCAAGTATACCTTAACCTGTTTAGTTTGTTAGTGAAATGAACATTCATAATTTGGCTCCTTGAGTTGATAAATTTTTTGATTTAGAAAACCTTTGTTGTTTTGTACTTCAAACTTCCCCGCATTGTACCTAAAACTAGGCAGTTTCCTGGTAGCTATTGGTAATTTTGAAGACTTTTTGTATTGTCAGACCCATATTTTGTTCATTTTATCTCGGAACTTTTTGAAAAACACACCATATTAAAACCCTTTTCTGTTGGTCACGTTCTTACCTATCTGTTTGGTTCTCATAAAACTTTTTTGGGTGAGATTTCCACATACCGAGCAAAACTTGTAATTTGAAGCCTTCATAAGACAGTTGTGTATTTTTTTCTTAAAAGGGGATGGCCCGATTTAAGTACTTCGTTTTCATCTTGAAGAATTTGCCCTCAATTCCCTCACCCAAAACCACGTCTGTTAAGTTTGCGCGCCCATTTTCAATCCGTTTTGATGTCGAGAGTTCAAAACGTTGATTTTGTAAGCCCCATAGAGACTCTCAAAATTATAATTGGTCGAACCAAATGGTAGTACATTTCGCTCATAATTATTCAAACAAACAATAATTTAGGCCTAAATTTCACAGTGGAATGAGAAAAAATAGTACATTGGTCTTTTGATGCCACATTTTGACCACTTCTGATAAAATCTTGGTTCTGGGAAGAGGCTAGGAAAGACTTCCATATGTTACAGTACCCCCCTCGTATATATTTACCTGATACAAAATTTTATTTTAATTTTGGCCTTGTTTGATCAAAACGGAATACACGCTAATAATAACATTTTATGTTGCACAATGTAAATATATGGAGAGGGGGTACTATGGAACTCTTGCCGTATGCTATTAATACTCTCATGGCACCTTTAAGAAATTGATATCTGATTAATTTTACTCTCTGATTATTACAGTTTAATCTTGGTCTGAAACTGCTGCAGACATTCAAGATGTGAGTCAAAGGATCAAAATACGACCACAAATCTAGAAGACATAGATTGACCCTCTCGTAACGGAAGTCATGACTCTATAGACCTATTAATCTCAATACACCCATTACGAGTCATAATACAATCGCAACCGTAGTCCATTTTGAAGATCATAGTTGTCCTAAGTATAACCATGTTTTGTATTGAAATAAAAATAAAAAAAATATTCATAACAATTCACGCTTCAAAAATTAAGAAAATTTGTGTTAACCTTGCAGCAGGAAGATAATTTCATAGGGTCTATTTTAAGGGAGTTTGTGGCATCCCCAATAACGAAAAGGTTTAAACACAAATATTTATTAAGCCACTATGGATCACGCTGGTATATTAGTACACTCAAATGGTTGTGTCACTTTTTCAATAGTTGCCCGTTTTAAGTTACACAGGGGTCAACAATTTAAAAATGTCCCATGGTGTTCAAAAGTATCAATATTTTGTTTTATAACTTCTGATCAAAGATCCCTCGAACCATCCTATACTGTGTGTAACCCCTTAAATATGAAATTAACATAACCAAAAGTACGAATCATCTGTCATTCCTAACAGTAAATCTAACCGTGCAAAATAATATATCTGATATCTTTGGTGATCGTTGACTAGTCTTGACACTGTTTTCAAGACTGCTTCCCTGATCTATATCGCAAATCACTGGAGGGCCAGCTCTAAATTTTATCCAACATGATGCTAAATCCCGTATGGATTCCTCCACGGACAACTTGTTAAACATGTTAAAGTTCACATAGTCGTTATGCTGTGTACTATGGTATTGTTATTGTAGCCCAGCTTTCGTTCAAGTACGTTTATCTTTATGCTTTGGTTGACAAGGGAAATGAAACTAGTGACAGGATTAGGTAAGATTAGGTATGGTTTAGACGTTAGGAGGTAAGGTTAAGACCATGAATTTTGGGCCTACGCAAAGGTTCTGTGGTAGGTCCATGAATTTTAGTTATTATACTTCCCCTCTTGGAAAAAACATGTACGCCGATGACACAAATTTACGAAGAATGTCATTCAAAAACTACCTGGAAACAGTGCATTGCTTTATCCGCTTTATTCAAAACGGAACCACACATAAAAGAATGGATGAAGTAAATAAACCCAAGCGGAATGAGACAAAACAATTGTTTATTGCTGCCTCCAAAAGACTTCAGGCATCTTCACATGAATCCTGAATATCATGTGGAACTACAATGTACCACACCTACGTACGTAATCTGGGTGTTCACTTTGCTTCACATCTGGCCCTGGCTACCATACCGGTATTTCTAGCACTTTCAGATCACTCAATTTTCATCGCAGAAACATTGCCCGTATCGCCGCTAACTGATGCAGGAAACAATGTAATCATTCTGTAAGATCACTTGTAATTTATAAATGGGACTACGCAACTCACTGCTAATGGGATACCTTAGAGAAAAAAGCGACTTCAATCTATTCAAAACAGGGCTGCAAGATTATATTTAAAATAAAGAAAAAACATAAAAACAATAAAACAAATACATTTAAAAAAAAACCACTGGTACTGTTAATGAAAGGATCACTTTTGAACTCTCTAGTTTCAACAAGAAAAACATAATAATCTACCGGTGAAAAGCTTTCGCCATTCAGCAACATTTTTATAGAACAAGTAATACCTGAAACAATCCGTATTCTCCGAACCTTAAAAGTCCATGGCCCTGGGGACGCTAATAGCCTCGTCCCAGAAGACCCATTGGATTTTACCGGAAGTGGTCAAACAATTGGTATCAGAAGAGAGCTACTACTCTTCATTGCCATGTGAACCCTTATGGCCAAAGGATGTTGGTTTGGAAGTTATGAGCGAAAATGTACCCTATTTGGTCGACCAATATTAATTTTATACAGGACTTATGGGGCTTACAAAATCATGTTTTTAGCTCTCACATATGAAAACGGATTGAAATATCGGCGTTAACTTCAGATGGTGGATATGTGGGGTGTAAGCAAATCTATCAAGATGAACAACTTAATATCCTTAAATCGGGCATCCACCTGGAACAATTTCAACGCAAAATTGATAAACATATCTTTGTCAAAGGAAATACTACATTAATGTTGTAGTATTAAGATTGTATTTAAGATTTATGTTAGTTATAGGTTGTACATATTTAGATGTACAGTAAGACTATGTAAAGCGCTTTGCTCATTCTTAGTGTAAGGCGCTTCATAATATTTGTTATCATTATAGTATTATATTATTAAGGTAAAGCTTTAGCAAAAGTTTAAATTAAGATTGACGTTAAGGTTAAGGTTCCGGTAAGGCTAAAATTAAGGTTAACACTCTGTTCGACTAATCGACAAGCGGTGTGAGTTTGATTGTGGAAACTGTTCGCGATAGATTACCGAAACACCATTAATTGCTAGTCTATTTCCTGGTAACTATAAAGGTGGAATCCTGACAGTTACAGCATAATCAAAATAAAGATTCACTAGTTGAAATAAAAGTTCTGTTCAGTGCGAAAACGCATATTCTTCAATAACATTTTACAAACAAACATAAGTATTACCTCCTTATTATTTTGGCAAAACAGAGCAGGTAATTAAAGACAAACAACGTTTTAAAGTACAAGCAATTTTCTCTCATAAGATGGGGCCATTCCACTCTCAATTCCGTATAATATTAAGTGACGCCTCTACAATGAAAATTAGACAAGTCACACAATTTTAACACTGTTGTTTTGTTAACACTATAGAAAGCTCAAAATAACGAGCCTTTGATCTTTTGAACTGCAGTAATGAATGTTTTGAGTGCTCAACTTCCCAAGATTTCCATCACGATGGAAGATACAAACAAGGTCCCTTACATATAAAAGGCCGCACGAGTCCAGAAGCTAGATGTTAAACTCGTAATCACTGGCAGAATGATTCTTACAGTTACTATGTTATAAGGCATAGTTTCAGACAATTCAGTAACAATAACATGGTTCTCAAGTAATACGATGTTTACACCTTTTTATATTATTATAAGGGTCCTTGGTATCTCTAAATCTATTTAGTTTTTGATATCAAGTATTTGTAGGTTTGTTTTACTGGGGTCTGGCTGTATACGTGTATGTTTTTCAGTACCACCCTCCAAACCCAGGTATTTTTTTTCTCATTCAAAAAACCCGTTGGAGTTTTGAGAGTTTATTTCAATGCAAACCGTGTGCTTTTTGGCATCTTGACCTATTTGTGCTACGAATATTCAAAATTAAATTGACAGTCAAGTTATCATCAGTACACTTACGTTGAATGAGCTGAAGATAATTACCTGACCAATTAAAATGTTTCAATTTTCCATCACGCCATTGCAAGCGGAAAATGACCAAGATCCCGCCGGGATCCTGAATCTAAAATAAAGAAGCACATATCGAGCAATGATACCAAACAATTTCAAACTAAAAACTGAAGAAACGGGTTAGAATATGCGTCCACCAAAGACACAGTTCATGGGTTTTACTTATACATACATTGGCATGACTACTGTGTGATCTGGGTATCATATACGCTTACTGTATCTTTTGGCGAAACGAAAGTGAAAAGGAAACGAAACAGAACTCCCATTGGATTACACTCTTTATCCCGTTATGCACGTTATGCATGCCGAATAAAGAGTGTAATCCTATAGGAGTTCTGTTCGTTTCGTTGCAAAAATGACAGTAAGCCTCATATACATACCCAAAATCCAGGGGAGTATTTTAGAAATACATTGGTGAATGAAGCTTATGAGCTACTGAAACTGTGCCAAGGATTGAGATTTTACAAGATCGAGTGAAAGGCGAAACTGACAATGTTCAAACTTGGTATAAAATGTATCTTTCTTTCTTAATGTAAAAGAGTAAGGAGTCACTCTCAAAGACCTGTCTGAGTAACCTGACCGCAGAGTGAAAAATTCACTCGAAAATCTCTCTACGAAGAATTTTTCACTAAATTTAGGATGGGTCATCCTACATTCTTTGAGAGCGACTTCACCTCTGTTAATTTAGAAAGGAGTGACAACGAACGTAAACTAATTTCGAATTAAAATGTGATATCCAAGGAAATCCTTATTTGATGGAAGTTGTATGATATTTCGTCGCGCACCTCCATACTGTCTTATCTGGACCATAGTTTTTACTTTTTTGAGATATTTTGCATATGTGCTATAATGTTATGGTTATACATGCACAAAGTTAAGTTACAATCTTGAAAGGGACCTAATAGTGAGATATATTCAATAACGAAAGTTTGACAATACGTTCACACTGCATATAGCGATTTCACAAAGCTTCATTTACACGTAATTTCCAATAGGTATAATTAAACACTCTGTAAAACAAGTGGTTTTACACTTTTCACATTATGTGCGTCGTATTTTTGCTCGTGCGTGAAACAGGACGTGGTTCACAAAAGAGATCTATTTGAACGCATTGAAATATAACGGTTAAATTAGCGTGTATGTGAAAAAATACGACTTTTTTGCTTTTTTCACATAAAGACTTAGACTTTGTAGACTTTATATCAGGAAACAATAGCCTTCAAAACTCAGCAAGGTTAAAACTTAAATTCAGAATGTTTCTTCATAATGCAAAATTAAAAAGTAAATTGTAATGTTTAATCTATAGTACAAACATGCAATTCTCCGTAAATTTTCACTGGGATTTTTCTCGAAAACGGCATTACGTAAGATAAAGACAGTATTGTGATGTGGGCGACGATTTATCTGCAATGTAAATGATTTTTTTAAACTAAAAGGTACATTCTTCAGCTACATCATGAGAATAAAGTTATGTGAACTCAAGTTTTATGTAATCAATTTGTAACACTTTGATTGTTAAAAGCAATTAAGCCATTATTTTTACATTAGTGGTAAAGAGTCAGACATTTAGTACCAACTACAAAGTATTGGTTTTATTTTTTTTTGGAGATCAACCTATCTGGAGGTGAGTTTGCCACTTTTTGCATTTGGTTGGTTGTAGAACCACCTACGATGGCGTTTCGAAGATGAAGTCATACATTATTGAGTATATTTTGACTATTTGTTTGAGTAAAAAACCCGTTTTCTTATCTATATTGGTAAAGCAATGATGAATATAGTCGTTAAAAACATATCAGATATCGTTGCTATGAACGGAACGGGGCGCTAAAAAACAGTTTCGGACTATGCAAGGCACATTTACATATTATATGCCCTTGTAGGCTGTATATAGTCGTAGATAACACCGAGATCAGTGGCTGTTTAGATGCAATTTCAACAAAAACAAAGAAACAAGCAAACAAAAAAAACAATCAAAAAAATGAAACCAAACAACAAACAAATTTTAAATACGCATTTTACCATTTTGTATTATTTTACCTTAATATATTGTTAAAGTATCAAAAAAGAAAGTAAAATTTTATTATACGTTCATAGAGGCAATAGGTGCCAATAAATTTGGGATACTAACATTGATGGGAAATTATTAAAATTTGATAAAAAATGCATTAATGTTTACGAGTTTTGAGGGCACATAATACCCATTGCATTGGGGTGGTAATTATGGCCCCATGCAAAGTAACGATTTAAAAAATCTTGATGAAATATTGATAAATGGACCTGCCATAATCAAATGAAACATCATTACAATAACCTAAATTCATTTTGGATCAATTGCCCAAAGGTAGATTTGTCAAGATTAAGCATATTAATTCATGTGTGCAAAAAATTGTGAAATGTGGGACATCTTCAAGCCTGAAATGGGAACTTTATACATACATTATGTTTTCCTTCTGTGGTATAAAACATTTTAAAATAACAGGGACTATCCACTCAGTGGGAGGGGATATAATATTCAGTCATCTTTTAATTCAATATAAGTTATAAATGCGCCGTTCATCTTAATTTTGAAAGACGTCTAATGAGTAGATATGTTATATCCTTGGCAGTAATTGGTATCTTTAGTAATATCTCTTTTATTTTCTTGTATTCTAAAAGTTATATATCTCCAAATTTACATAGCTGATAGCATTTTGCACACTCTCTTATAAGTCGGACGGCATCGTTTATACCAATTGTCATGTCGTCAATCTCAGCCTCATTGACCTTTCCTTATTTTGACTTGAAAACAGGTTAAAATCTGTTGCTTTCAAACTTGATTACTTATATAATGATTCAAATCCAAGCCAGTGTAATACCAATCATATTTTAGGGGTCAGCTTTAAGAAATTACTGAATAAAGATCAGGGGCCATAATTACCCCAAATGGGTTTATGTAATATGCATATAAGAGAATTAAAATGAAGAAATTCTTTATAATTTTGTGGATTAATAGGGAGTTACGACCTTTGATACAAACACATTACAATAGTACATGATGTAGCCATATGTACCATCCCTGCCAATATAAAGCAGCGATATCACTTTGAAGTCGTTTGCGGAGGTTACATCCCATATACCTGTAATATATATTTCTTACACCAAAGAATAGCATAAAGTTTACTTCTTCATACTTTGATAAATTAAATCATGGAGTATAATAACTCATTGATTAATCTCTCAAACTCAAACTTTTGACTATGAGCCACCCCATAAAGAGGCCTAATTACCCAGGAACCATAATTACCCCCAGTCTCTTTCCTACTCGATCATATATTTGTCATAATGTTCATAACACTATACTATACTTAAGTTTCAGATTTCTATTTCTCTATAAATCCGGTTAGTTATGAAATTAGGATTTGTGGCGTGGGATCTACCGTATTACCCAATTGTACCTGTTTCGTAATCTGGCTAATGCGGTGGGATAAATTGATTGCCGTTATCAGTTATAGGCTGGTTAGTGGCGAATTCTTTTGATTGTAGGCGTATTTGTGTAGTGTCACACGAGTTGATCAAATTAAGGTGATGACACTTACGGTAACACACGTGGCATTTTGTCACGTTTTGTTACAATGTTTAACTTATATTGTTATTTTTCTTATTTATCTTGAAATGGTAAAGGCTTTCTCCTTTCCTTCTCTCTTTTTTTCGTGACACTGGGAACGTGTAGTGTTACTTGTTTCAGCTATTTTATTAAAATATCTAATGAAGATTTAAAATGACAAATTATCGAAAATGACTAAACCCAGAAAAAGATTACACCTGTCTCTAAGTAACACAATGAATTTAAGACATATTGAGCAACAATTTCTATGTTACGCATTTAATTCTGAAATATGTAAATAGTATAAGGTAACCATGGAAGAGCTTGCATTTCTGTTTGGATATTAAAAAAAGAACCATAGGAATCGGATTTTCATTTGTTTTAATGTGTACTCATTGTACGTGCCTAAAATATTGTACTTAAAAGGACCCTGTAAGTTTAGTATTGACAGGTCTGGAAGAAAGACCCAATTTGAAGAACCCAATATTTCGAAATGGAAAAGATCAAAGAGAAATTTTATGTGGTAAAAACTAAACAACTAACTAACGAAATAACAAACTAACTAATAACTAAAAACTAACTAACTAACAGCAACTAACGAAAACGAACTAACTAACTAATGAAACTAACTAATAACTAACTAACTAAACGAACGAACTACCTAAACTAACTAACTAACAACCCACCACCACCTTTAAAATAAGTGAAATGTGTCTAGATGGCGGCACCAGACTTTTTCTTGGAGGGGGGGGGGCAAAAAAAGGGTAAAAGTGATTTTTTTGGGAAAAATATAAATTTTAAACCAATTTTGCCCCAAAATTGCTGATGTATCTAAGAGGTGCATGTGGAATAACGAGCTACAAATAATAAATGAAAGGGGCGTAGATTAAGAAATGTCAACTAAATAAATAATAATAAAAATTATGTTTTTTGCACCAAAAACATTTCATGCTATTAGGTTTTTCATGACAAAGTAAAAAAAATGAGAAGAGTTTTTTTTTATTCAGTATGAGGGCCACTGAAACGGATGATCCTTCTCTGGGTATATCTCAACATATTTAAATAATAAAAGTAACAATAAAACAGAATCATAAACATAAAGCTTAATCTTGATCAAAAAGCATATTAAGGCAAAAAAGCAAAACGGGTCACGGAGGAGTTAACTGGCCTGTACTGCCATGCGTTATATAGCTTGGCCAGCAAAAAATCGGCGAATGTGGTAAATGGCAACCCAAGATAACCCAAAATTTTAAACAAATTACTAAACCGCCCTCATCATTTTCTGTAAAAAGTAGAAGTAAGTAAAGCAATTTCAAGTCGGTTACAAAATTCTAGCTCTGCATTGAAGTGGTGCTTTCAAGTGCTTCCATTCGACATCCAAACCTACGGTTCATTAAAACACACAAGTCACCGAAATTGAACTACAAGCAACATCGGTTAAATAAGCCCAAATGGACCAAGATGTCGGGACTCGATAACAATGTTATTGACTTCTAAGATAATTCTGCACGCGACTGCCATCTATGCCATCTACAGGGTGTCTCAGAAAGAAGGTCCAGAAACGACACTTTTTGCCTACTTCGCCAATTCTTATCTTTATCTTAGCTTTATATTATGCAAATGTACTCTTTCGAAATTATGGTGAAAACGAGGGAGAAAGGGGTGAAAAAATAACCAAACAATGACTATTGCTGATGTCGCTATTGCACCAGAGTTTACACACTGCTGGTGATGTGTTAAGGCGTTAGTAAGTACATGTACCAATATGAAGCGCTAAAATGTTTTTAAAACGTATTACTCAAAAGCGTCGATAACACTGCTAAGTAACACTTGTTTTTAAAGTGCTATATGAGAAAGATACGGGTTAAAAAAACATAAAAAGAGGGGTCTTTGTGAAAAAAGAAATAGCCTAGATATTCAAGGTGCATGTGGAATAACGAGCTACAAATAATAAATGAAATGCGTAGATTAATAAATGTCAACTAAATAAATAATGATAAAAATTATGTTTTTTGCACCAAAAACATTTTCATGCTATTAGGTTTTTCATGACATAGTAAAACAAAAATTGAGAAGAGAAGGATTTTTTTTATTCAGTATGCGGACCACTAAACGGATGTTCCTTCTCCGGGTATTATCTCAAATTATTTTCAATAATAAAAGTAATAATAAAACATGAATCAATAAACATATGCCTGCTAAATCTTTATCAAAAGCATATTACCCTTGACATTTTTTTCTATTTTAATTGAAACAATTATTTATATTAAATTGACCAAACTGAGTCGAATCGTCTGCTTCGTGCAAGCAAGAGGGTGTGATAAAGGATTGTTACGCCAGCCCAGGGAACATAACAAGGGCAACAGTGTGGACAGGGCCTGTAGCTTAACACGATGGATCCAAATAACACATGTAATTAGTCGGGAAGTCCATTGTACCTGTTTTAGGAACACTTATAAGTGGATTAATTCAGAGCCCTCAGCTACGTTGATGTGACATCAGTAATCGAAATTGGCGGGCCCAGGGGAAAAGTGATTAAGAGTAGAATGTAAAATGTAAACATAAATGGAGATTAAGATGTAAATATTTTATGACTCAAACATAATATGAAAGCAACGGACCTATATTAAATAAAATGTGCATTATTTTTGTTATTCTCTTAACCGGCAGTCCAAATCATAAATTATTTTCGATGAAATATGACTGGTGGATAATGATGCCGGGTCGGTGTTTTGATTTCACACCAAAAAAAAAACAAAATTATTACACAACTACACCTACGGTACTGTACTTTTTACGTGCAGAACCATCAATATGAACCTCTACGTCCGACCTCTATTTTACTTTTTTAAATGACGGGTTGCCTAATGGAACAATTGTTAACTATAATGCTTCCCTTTGATACTAAACAGATATTACACGTGTGGCTTTTTACACACTTATACATGTTATAAGTGATTGATTAGCCTAATCCAAGCTCGTATAATTTGAAAAAAATTGACGGATGTATATTTGTTATCATACATTCCTTATTTCATCTATCCTAATTGTTGTTTAAAAAGTAAAATGGTGGGTTGGACGTCAGATAGAGATTTCTGACACATAACAAAGTATTTGTAAGTTACAGCGCCTCAATTTGTTTATAATAATGGGTTCTGCACAGGTTACTTGATCTTGCTTGATTCTGGGGTTCATATCGTAAAAAACTGCACTTTATTGAACTTTTGCAATTTGAAAAATGTCATCAAGTATTACGGCAAGCACTAAGACAAGTTGAGATAACTTTTGAAGAATGAATCAATTATGAAACTAATGTTTCACGATGGCTCATCGGTTTTTGTTTACCAAGAGGAAACATAGGTTTTGTATTCAAAATCACCAGCAATAAACATTAACAAATGGTATCAGGACACTTGAACATAAAGCTTGAATTAGTGAACATACTTGTATAAAACTTTAAATTGGTCCTAAAAAGACTATTGTGTGATAGAAAACCCAGCTCCGCCAAAATATTCGAAATTTACAGGAGTATCTTAAAAGTGGGGAGAAAATAAGTCTGGGGGATATTCGCATCCAGAGGAATAAAGAACGTTGTCACTGGGCCCCGTCCCGCCATGGTAGTTGCCTATACTTCTACATAAAATCGGACAAATGCCGTAACTGATAAAACCAGCTAACCCAAAAATTTTTACACAATTACTAAACCCGCAATCATCATTTTCTTGGAAAAAGTAGAAGCAAGATTAAAGCAATTCAAGTTAAAGTCGTATAAAATTCTAGCGTTATGCAGTGTTTTTCAAGTGCTTCCGTCGCAAATCAACACACACACGCACGACAATCTGCACGCGACTGCCATTCTATGCCATCTACAGGGTGTATCAGGAAAGAAGGTCCAGAAAAGACACTTTTTGGCTACTTATATTCTTATCCTTATCTTAGCTTATATATGCAAAGGACTCTTTCGAACATATGGTGAAAACGAGGGGAAAAAGGGTGAAAAAAATAACCAAACAAATTTCATTTATGCTCAAAATGATGCAAACGTATTTTGGTCCACGGCTAGCAATCGCAGAGAAACATGTATTGTAAGGCGTCAAAAGGACATCGCCGGATAAGGAGAGAAAGGAGGCCCTCTTTAATCTTATAATAGTTATATTTCACCATCAATTTGAGTTGGTGTTTGACCAACTTACTTTATCATGTACGCAAGGTTTTTTATCCCCAAAATACATTGTATCAAGAAAAAAAAAACGTGACAACAATATGAGAAGAAACTTCAGGGGCATTCTCTCTGGAAAAGCAACAAGCCTAGAGCAGGCCCTCATATCAATGTCCATTTATCACTTAAATGAAGAAGAAAACAGGAAAGATGTTGCATAGCTGCCCTCTGCTATGGAAATTGTAAGTGACACCTATAGTTAGACCACATTGTCCTTATAAGCTACAAGAGAGGCTACATGAGGCAGACCATTATACATACCAAAGACCTATTAGCGATGGCTGCTAAGATTTGGAGATAAACCCGTCTTCACACCAAGACAGACCTGCGAATGCAACACAATGGCCAATTACGCGCTATTTATATAACGAGCAAGTTAACTACCATATGAGGCTATTTATCATTCACATGCGCAGTTCAAAAGCTTTATTACCATGTACTTGACACAAATACATCCCCTGTATTTTAGTATGCTATATGATACCTAGGACGTGCATAGTCAGCTGTTGTTAAAGTGCTCATCAAGGCTACGAAACAGAGCCCTTGGTCGATTAGCATGCCTTATCTCTATAGTGATATGTATGGTTGTATGTGAAAAAAGTTTGTTGTTGTTTTTGGCATGCCATTTAGTGTTCCGGCCCCCCAGAAGAGAAAACAAAAAATGCAAAAATGAGGGTCTTTACACCCCAAGAACCAGAACGGCCACTCACGTGTATGTTGCTAAATAATTAAAAGCGAACATACTGCAACGCGGCATTGTGGTCTTGGGTGGAAAGGCTTCAAATATGGAAATTCATTACCCATTGAAGCCTGATTATAATTTACATAAAACCGGACTTTTGGGGGGGATTTATGTATAAAGTGGGATTTTTTTGAAAAAAACAGAAAAAGGTAAACATGAGGGGCAGGTCGCCTTTATGGATTATGCAAAACGGTCAAGTTCATCCGTTCTCATGAAAACTATAGAGGGCTCTTTCCTTCCTTATCAGGCGATGTCCTTTGTCTCTTAAAACATGTACTTTATGGGTTCTCGGACATTACCATATCTGTCGGCATGTTTGATCTACCTGTTTTTGCACTAGATTTGAGGTATTTTCACTAATTTTATGTCAAGTAAGGCATGTAGGCTGTTCCAAATATACAATATTTATTTATTTGAATTTTGAAATCACACCTTTACATCGGTGGCACACATATAATAGGTGGTGCATTCATAACAAAAATGAACACAAACAGAACAATACGACAGCACGACTGCAATTTGAAAATTTCAAAGTATTACGTAAGCACCAAGCACGTCTGAGATATCTTTTGCAGAATGAATCAAATATGAAACTAATTGTATTAAAATCACCAGCACGAGGATGTTAACTTGCCTATACTTCTACATGCGTTATATAGCTTGGGCCAGCAAAAAATCGACGAATGCGGTAAATGGTAAAACCAACTAACCCAAAATTTTAAACAAATTACTAAACCGCCATCATCATTTTCTTGTAAAAAGTAGAAGCAAGATTAAAGCAATTTCAAGTCGTACAAAATTCTAGCTTTCTGCACTGAAGTGGTTCTTTCAAGTGCTTCCAGTCGCATATCAAAACCTAAGGTTCAATTAAAAAACACAAGTCACCGAAGTTGAACTACAAGCAACCTCGGTTAATAAGCCCAAATGGACCAAGATATCGGGACTCTATAATAATGTTATTGACTTCATAAGATAATTCTGCACGCGACTGTCACCTATGCCATCTACAGGGTGTCTCAGAAAGAAGGTCCAGAATCGACACTTTTTGCCTACTTCAACAATTCTTATCCTTATTTATTATTTTTATATTATGCAAATGTACTCTTTCGAATAAGGTGAAAACAAGGGGAAAAAGGGTGAAAAAATAGCCAAACAATGAGTGTTTAGCTCAAAAACGTATTTTGTCCACGGCTAGCAATAGCCGAGGAACATGTATTGTAAGTCGTCATTTTTTTTCTCTTAAAACATGTACTTTATTGGTTCTTCAGCACATTACACAATATCTGTCGCATGATAAATAACCTAAATCCCCTCATCCATCTCCCATTGTAATGCAAATATGAATTTTGTTAAGGTGCGCTTTTCAAATAATGTTTTGGATGCTTGACGGTCTCGATGGCACATTCTACTAAACTACTCTCGGGTTAACATACCAAAATACTGTCACAACCGCAATTCACCAAATGATGAGAGAACTTTCATGACTTAGAAATATTGAAGCACAGCCTGAATTGATCTGGGGAATGGGTAAACATCTGTCCTCAAAATAGGGGTCCCAGTAAGATGGTAATCAAGAGGAACAGAGACAAATTTCTGGAAATGGCAAGATTTTAAATAGATAAGGAGAGATGCGGTCGTCAAAGAGCGGGACCATCAGCTGCAAATATTGCTGCAATCCGGCGCTGCAATGCTCAGAGAACTTAACAATAACCCTAGAATCAGCACATACCTGACGAATCACGTGTGCTCAAATCCATAAGAATTCCAATGCTATTGCTAGCCGTGGACAAAATAGGTTTGCATCATTTAGGAAAATAGTCACTGTTTGGTTATTGTTTCACCGTTTTCTTTCCCGTTTTCACCATATGTTAAAAAAGTACATATTCTCATAATATAAAGCTACAACAGGGGTAAGATATAGTAAAGTAAGCAAAATGTACCGTTTCTGGAGGGTAACGTTCTTTCTGAGACACCCTGTATGGAGAGTAGTCTCTGTTAGTTAAAACGTGTTACAACTTTTACATCACATTACTAATTGTCAATGTCAACATGGGCCAATTAAAGTGACATGAAAATGATGGGTAAAAGACAACCACGCTCTGTCATGGGAGCGGATTAGCAGTGTCACGTTTTATGAAAATATTTCCGGTTTTCAAATTTTGATCTACATGAATGGTTTGAAGTTTCTAGGTTGGTCGCTGAGTAAATGACTTTGATGTCATTATTACTTCTTTACATTTGAAGCTTCAACCACAACTTTATTATTTCCATAAAATCACTATGATACAGATGAACAAAATACATTAACAGAAACAAATTTTTCATCATCATCATCATCTGCAGTTATATTTGTAAAGAAGTTCATGTTTAATTGTTCGCGAAAGTGAGTTACTGATTTCAAATTTTTGAAATGTTGACCAAGATTGTAATTGTTGATATTTCTCGTGCTATACTTATGATTGTGGTTGTCAGAGCGCTCTGTAAAAACCTTTCAAATATACTCGGCAATTGATTGATAGAGTATTTGTACTGAAATGCACCAAGTTCTAGTTTGTATTTATTTCTTATATACAAGGCGTTATATCTGACAAATAGGAGTGCGGTATGGCTTCAGTCTGTAATGGCTATTTGATATTGTGCTCTCCCGAGAGGCATGAGATTTTTAGCCGGGGTGGGGGTGGAATCAGTATATACGTTTTAAATATTCAATATCTCAAGACGCTCATATTACTTTTAGATTCAGATTTTTACAATTCAAAAATTATGCATAATATATACTCAATATACTAGAAATGTCGATCAAAGAGACAAATGGAGTGTGGAATGTTTGCATGTATGTATGTATATCTATACAATGCCCATTGAAAACTCCAAAATGTGTATTTTGAAAATTTTCAAAATTATCGGACTTTGGCACAATAATGAACGAAAAACATGCCGAGAGGTGCCGAGATACTTTTTGTGCCAACTTGTGTTTTTTATGTCCTCGTGTCTCTTTTTAGCTAAAATAAGAAGATCATTAAATGACCGTGGTTGAATTATTAGGGAAAATTTTAACCAAGCTTGGTACTTCTAGTTCTACACAAGTATTCTGCGCAACTATGACTTCGTATTTCGATGACATTAACCATATACTTTCAGAGCGTTTCAATTCCGGGTGCTAAAAGTTGTATAATAAGGCCATACATCCCATTACTGATGTCAGAGGGGTAAGTGGAGGGTTTTTAAATTATTTTTTTTTGCGGCTGGCAAACGATTGTTTTTCAGCTTTAAAGTTAATGTTTTAGAGATGGCTGATTTTTTACTCATCAACAGTGGCATTTTCCCCGTCCCAGTTTTCACCTTGGGGGAGAAGGTATGGTTGTTACTGATATTTCAAAAACGTCCAATCCCCCATGTATAATGGCGCGTCCCTAAACACTATATAATGGAATCAGTACAAATCCCAGAGGATCTTACTTTACTATCTTGAATGGGACAAACAAAGTATTAGTTTAACTAAATCGCTTGACTTGTAACACAATGGAGTCAAGAAGATTGCCAGCATTATCTATTACCCATCACTCTCTGATTTCAAGCCAGTTCTTGTTGGAAGGTGTTTTGAAATGCATCATGATATCACTGTACACTGACCTAAATTTTGCCACCTGTTACGTTATGTTTGAATATGTTGAGTCAAATCAGTCAATGACCCTTCTAAGTAAGGCTGAGTAATCTTTTAGATCTTCCATTCTTTTCGGATCTATTCAATGCTTGATTGTCAAGGCTTCCTGATTTCCTTATCTTATTTATTATACCTATTCATCAGTTTCATCTCGTTTGACTCATACTAAAAAATCTTCATGTATCCAGTATGTCTTGGTGTTGATAGAAGTTTGTCACTTTTTGTTTTTGGCTCTAAATGATGGCAAATGACTAGTTTTATATACACAGAGCCTTTTAGTACTATGTAGGCGCTAGGCATGAGTTTTGTAGGTATGACATGGATGAGAGCAGCACAGGACAGGTCCACGTGGCACAAGCTTAGCTTGAGGAGGTCTTCGCCCTGCAGTGGGCTGAAAGTGTTTTTGAGTCAGTATTTTTAAGGCAAAATATATTTTCCATCCTAGGCAGTATTTTCACACTTGCCTTAGCTTATGACGTAATAGGCACAATCTAATGTATATGTTTTGTACTTATCCTGTATACTTAACTCTAAAGAATCCTGTGGGGGGGTGGTACCAAATCATAAGAATCAGATGTTCAATAAGGAAAATTAAACAGGAAGCAGTAAAACATCGCTTGGGGTGTGTTGCGTAGCCAGCCCGACGGTTCCGAGGGGGCAATTTCCCGGTAGGTGCAACAAATGTCCCGATCACAAGCACAAATTTCCCGGTCGCAGGGCAAAAGAATCCGAAAAGGGGGCTGATTTAACATGAATATGCGTGTTTTATTTCCCGATTTCCCCTCAATTTTTTTTTCAGAGGGGGCACTCTGCCCCCCCTCTTTTCCCCCACTGGCTACGCAACTGAGTCACACTGAGTCAAAATGGCTCAGGTAGACGAGAGTTAAATCCTCTAGGCACTACCTGCTTATCTACCGGCATCTAAGCACTATTTTGATTGGTCACTTGAAGGTAATATCATATAATGAACAAATCAGAGACCCTGTAAGAATGGTGGTATGGTTTACACAGAGCTATAAAAGCATTATTTTTGATTGGTTACTCTGAGGGCTATATTATAATTGTGCCCTGTAACAGTGGCGACTTTGTCCGGGAAAAATTTGCAAAAATCATGCTAAATCAGCCGTTTTTTAGCCCTCTGACCGGGAAAAATTGGCCTTTTGACCCCCCTGAGAGGGAAAATTTCCCAAGACTGGGAAATTTGCCCCCTCAGAGCGGGCAGGCCCGTTACGCCACTGCCCTGTAATGAGCCAATCAGACAGTCTGTAGCATGGTTTTATACGACAGAATTCCTTTGAAACCTGAAATTGTTAAAATACTTGTCACAAAATAAGAAAATACCGTGATTGTGACCAAAATATTTTAAAACAATAGATGCAAGTCAGAAGTTGCCTTTACAACTTATGTATTTGTACCTTGATCTATATTGTCGGGAACTTAGGCCCGTCGGAGCCGATACGGTTGGTACGGAATTGAAACCGTACCACTTTTCAGCAAAGAGAGGAAGAGAGAGAGAGAGAGAGTAAAAAAAGAGATTGGAGGAGATAATAAAAAAGAAAAAATATTGAGAAGGACAATTCTCAAAATCTGGATTACTCTAAATATGTCATGGTAATACGAACATCAAAGCTTTCATTATCGCATGACAGGATCGCGTTATTTTGTCAAAACCGTAGAACAATCAGCTTTATCTACAATCAAGTTTATCTATAAATAAAATAATTATTTACTTTTTTTATTTTTTTCAGTTTTTTAATTTTTTGTTTTTTTCAAAATTTAAGAGCTCCAGGGGCGTCGCCCCTTTAACCCCCACAAGGGGCTCTGCCCCTTTCATCCCCGCGGGGGTACACCCCCAGAACCCCGGAAAATACCGTACCACTTTAATTTCACTCGACGGGCCTGAGCACTAGTACATGTTAAAAAAGGAATTTCATATGTATAACATTTGCATCAGAATGACATGATCTTTTGCACTCTGTAAAACGCAATGACGTATATATATTTTCATACAACTGGCATGTGGGTTATGGTGGACGCCAGTTGCAGGGTACTCAAGCCGTCCGTTATTACAGGATTTGCCTACTTAATAACTATTTCATTTGTTCTGATCAAAAGAACCCTTTTAGTAGAATGCAATGAGCAAATTTCATGGGGAAAATTGGATGTGGTAAGTTATGGCACAGTATCAAAGGTACTATCAGCGAGTCTGGCAAATCAGAAAATTCAAACACATAGGCAATTTGTACAAACCAACTAACGCTCCTGAATTGGTATGTACACATTTATTGCCAAAAACTGCACCGGCAAAAGCATAAAAAGAAATAACGAACAAATCATTGAGTGTTAATAATTATAATTGTGTTAATCAGGTGACCGACAATTAGGACATGGTAAAAATCTCATTTTGTTGTGAAATTGATGAGCGGCCCTTCCCACCCATTCACAATACCTAGCATTTAGGCACGCCATTCAAACCGTCTAGCATGGCGCTTACAATTATTATTACGCTGTCAATAGGAAATCATCAGATCATTTCGCTTCAATTAGACCGTAGAGCAGCTCCTATCAGCACTTAGTTTGTAACATTCCCTGACAGCTCACCATTCACTCCGGGTAGAGCGAAGGTAAAGTGCCTTGCCCAACCACAAACACGTTGACATCGCGGGACTCGAACCCACAACCTTCAGAATATGAGCGCGGGCGTTCTATCCAGGACCACACGTGCCCACAAAGTTCCCTTTGGAACTTTCTGCACGTCCCTCTAACCGTATCAAATGTGCCGTATCTCCTGAATTTCTCCATTACTGCAAGACTATAACTAAAGTTACGCCCCGGTTATGACCGTGCCGTATTCCGTTCAAGATATACCGTGAACCCTGACCGATTATTTTTACACCTTCTTTGCAAACGTAGGGTGTGTTCACACAAATTCATTTTAAAACGCTTACTTATATCGAAATTGTGACCGATCGTTGCGCTTTACCAGGAAAATGGAAAAACAAATGACACACAACAGGTAGCCTAGTAGCATAATGTACGTGTTTTTGGCTCATGGTGAACCATTACTGAAAAAATACATGATACATGATACACGTATACGCTTCAACCAAAAAAATCTCACTTTCAGACGTGTTAAATAGGCCAACCATCCTTGTCTATTTTTGGGTAGTTTTGTCATTATTTAACAATACAACCGGGTGGGGGTTGTGAGTTGAGGATTTCAACTTTTTTTCAGCGAAATTTTCAGGTTCCCTCTTGCTCCCGTTAAAAAAATTGCATTCCCCCTGATTTAAACTAATTACTCTTCCCACTTCCTGTTGATGACCAGCCCTTGTGAGTGAACGTTAGTTTACTGGTATCTGGTTCATGGAGGACGGATACATAGGACAACGAAAGCACTTGGCCAATGCTTTTGCGATTGCTGTAAAACCGATGCCTTGTGGGGGCAAACACGTACGATGTCGACACGTAGAAGGCTACGTCAATTAAAAAATAACCTTCAAACCACAGTAAGCACTTCTTCCCGTTTAATTCTTCCACTTGTCCATTTTTCTTCCCTGGAAATGGTTGTCATTTTGGGGGTGTTTTTTGTTCCGCTTTGTGGGATCGGGTTTCACTGACTAAACAAACGATCCTCCTCCTCCTCATATTCAAACCACACCTAAACGTGTCACGGGCTTCTTTCATTAGGCAACGGCACAAGTGACACCACTAACTGGTCTTGAAGGGGTTTTCTTTTACTTTCCCTGACTTACTTAAATAGTTAAATACCTTAACAACTCCTAGCGCTAGAAGGAATCGCTAGAAAACATCCCCCTGACCGGGCCAAAGGCCATCCGAGATGAGGTTTTTACTTGTACGACGTCGAATGTTGCAGACGAACATTTCAGCAAATTTAAGGTCGCGCTGGCGAACTTGAAGAGGATCATATGAACTTTAGTTGAATTAATGTTCGTGGCAAGATCATAACGTTTTTATTAAGGCATATGTGTGTTTATGTTGATGTAAATTTTGTAATGTTGCTTTCCAGGTACCTTCCGGGTAGTGCCTTTGGGTTATTTGGTGAGATCATGGTGCGATCGGTAGTTTGCATAGGAGGTACCCGGTGAAACAGGCTGTTCTCATCTAAGGTGGGTGGAAAATAGGCAACCAAGATACAATGAATGCTGCCTTAACCCACCCCTAAAGGCCAAAAAAATATTGTATGGTGGAGTAACCCACCCGACTCTAAAATTCGCGGGCCACCCCTCGACCTTTTAAAAAAAAAAAAAATCGAGGAAAATCGTCACGAAAAAACGGAAACGAAAAAAAAATCAAGCAAGTTTTTGCAGAAATTCGATGTACGCGTGCTCCTCTATAAAACGGATAACGCATCAAAAATTGCGATCCATATAATCAAAATGGCAGCCTCCACGTACCGAGCGTTCCGTGAAGGGAAAGTGTGGTTTTGGAGGTTCTTTTTGATGTTCGGAGACGTGTTGACCCGAATACGTCATTCATGGTCACATAAAGCACGGAAAGTGAATTTTAAAAAAAAAATAATCCGCCCGCCCTACCCCTATTTTGGCCTGCCCGTTACTGCCCAATACAACAATTTTTTGGCTTAATTGCAACAGACTCAATTCCACCGAATGTATTGAAGAGAACCTTTAAAAACAACATATCAAAAGTCTACTAAAAATCACGGAAGTGGAACATATATTGTTAAAGGGGTAAGGTTTTACAGGGGTCCCAAATATGAAAAGATGAACGTGTCGAAAAGCATTCCAACGTGTTCGTCACCTGTCCAGGATTAAAAAAAGGGTAAGTTTTTGCCCTATCTGCAGGTGTAGTTCACTAGTTATGAGTTTCATGGTCACAATGGGGGTAAATTTTCAGATATATCCGTTCGTTATAAATGGTGTCCAAATTGTTCGTCTAATGGTACATAACGAGGGCCGACAATATACTGTTTGCAACATCTATGATATTCATTGCATCATGGAACGCAAAATGTGGCCCTGGTGGCGACTCAGTGTCTATGGGAGGTCACTATTGTTATAGCTCTGTAATTCTTTATAGAAAGTTTCAAAGAATCTATTTACATTTACTTATCTATGGACAAATTTAACATTTACAACCAGTCCGATAAAAATCGGACAATTCTATCAATTTTACCCCAGGATAACCGTGAACTTTAGGTGCCTTACTGTACAAAACTATAACGTGTAATAGGGCACACTACTACCTTTTTTAAAGGCTTAGGAGTATCCAATAAATTGGGGTAACGTATTATTTAAATCAATTCGAACATTTAATTTTTTACCCCGGTACAAACATTTCCCATATCCCCCTTATTTCTACATGTTCCACCAGGTTGATTGTAGACTTTTAAATATATTATTTTGGGCACTATTTCACAGTATATAACACCAAATTTGTTTTCTGTTGCAATTGTTTTGCGTCGTCAATCATAAAGGAACTAGCATTAAATTATTGCCATGAAGTGAAACAGTTATTTTGTGCTGACTTTCCGGTTTTAATCTGGGCGAGTATAATTCGATTTTAATATGGGCGGTGGATAATCGATTTTTAATATGGGCGGTGGATAAGTCGATTTTAATATGGGCGGTGGTAAGTCTGTTTTAATATGGGCGGGGATAAAGCGAATTTAAAAATGATGGGTGGCGGTGGATAAGTGCCGGTTTTAATATTGGGGCGGGGATAAGTCGCATTTTATATGGGGGTGGATAAAGTCGTTTTTAATATGGGACGTTGGATAAGTTCGATTTTATATGGGCGTGGATAAGTCTGTTTTAATATGGGCGGTGATATGATAGATACAACGATGTAATGCCAATATTAGATTACATTGACCTTCACCCTGGCCGGTCCATTATCAATCGCTTTGCTTGATGCATTGATCTGTCGTCTGCTTAACTGCTTATTAACGCATGTACAGTCCGTATTCATCTGGCGCCAATTATGAAATAGGCTTTTCTACTTTCTACTCATAGATTGTTGTCATCTCTGACGCTACAATAGGTGTAATCGCTCACCATTCGTTTTTGGCGTCTAAATCGTAACATTGTCTGCCGCGTATGGTATCCACCACTAACTGGTGTGACTACTTTCTTGGCATGGAACTGAAAAAATGCGTTGAATATCTTAAAATTGACTAGTTATATTAGAAAGTGATGGTAGCTGGTAGTTTTCTCAAACTAATGGCAGTTTAGATATAAATTTGCGCATTTTATCCGCGCTCATCAGATTTCACATTTCACAATCGATTTGCCTACTCTATCTTGCGCGCGACTAGAAATCTTGTTGCTGGCGCAGTCTGACATGCTGCATTTGGTGATTCATAACTAGTTTTTTTCTATAATTAAAAACCCATGAATTATAAAATACAAGAATCGGGCCGCAATTGGGGGGGTTCACAACCTGACGCTCATAGATGGCATTATCATCACCTGGTTCATTATGTCATATTTTTTGACCCACATTGGAAGTATTTTGGTCAATATCACTAACAGGTTTTAATTACTTTAATTTTCCTTGAATAACCTGAGTCATTTGAAGTGTCCCATGCTACAGCATTTACAGGTGTTTAATTGTGAAAGTTGAATAGCAATGTTGCATCACGCTTACAGTCATGACTTAAAATGTTATGGGTTGACAGGGGTGTGTTGGATTCAAAAGTATTACACGTGAGCCTCCTGGTAACTCATTGTGCATTTATATCAAATTGAATAAGAGCGCCGAGATCATCCGAATCAAAACACGCAAATCATGATATTATACTTCTGTGCAAAATGGTGCCCCTTGATGCACGTAGGTAAACCGATCGGGTTGATAACAAAATACCCGTCCCTTTTCGAAATGGGAGCAAGTACTGTTTGTTCCACATGTGATTTCTACAATAGTTACTTAAGTGAATAAAAAATACCCACCTTTTTTCTGTCCATACTCAGACAGTTCATCCCAAGACTCGACTGCTTTGCTTTGTATCGACCAAGGAATTCCAATGATGACAGATGTTTGGTGAAAAATTCGTAATCTTTTCATAAATGTATCAGTATTCAAATAAAAAAAAGTCTTACAAAGCCTTAAAAGTCACAGCAGTGTGTGGTTGCACAAAATAAATTGACATTTGGTTTATGTACAAAAATGGCCCTAATTAAACAGTCAATTTCTTATTATTAACGAAGCGGACTAAGTCGCTGAAAATTATGCATTAATTGCGACTCTACACCTCTGCATCTCATTCAGCAAGAAGAATCCATAAGTTGAAGTTGAAGCATGAAGACAACGATGCGTTCCGATCCCCTCTGAAACTGTGGTTTCTAGTCAAAATATTCCTATGGGGTGGGTGTAAAAGTAGTACTGTAAATTACTCAGTAGTAGCCTCACAAACTTTTTGGTCTTGATTATTGTGCTGTTTAATTTGTATCTTTAAAATAATTCTAACACAAAATATGGCCC
This sequence comes from Ophioderma brevispina, assembly GCA_023653785.1. Taxonomy (NCBI): domain Eukaryota; kingdom Metazoa; phylum Echinodermata; class Ophiuroidea; order Amphilepidida; family Ophiodermatidae; genus Ophioderma; species Ophioderma brevispina. Next base: position 2,357 of record JAMKCH010006414.1, on the reverse strand, counting down.
CGGAAGTTCCAGTTTCGAATCTTTTGAAATTTAAACCTTAGGGGGGGGGGGGGGGGGACCGTCACTTTTTTTCCTTTTCCCAAACAACTTGTCGGTAGAGGGTGCCAGACCAGATCTAGTAGTGGGTGGAATCGAATGGGAGATTGTTTCCACGGTCTGGAGTAGTAGATTAAGCAAAATGCGGAAGGCGATGGAGCTTGGTGGAGGGCACAGTCCACGAAAGTCGACGGTAATGATTTTTTCGACTCATTAAGACCAACGCACTGTATATTTAGAAAGGTTTTATTATTTCGCGATATCATTCATATTAAGTAAATATCACAAATTGAACATTTACCAATATGAATTTTTAACGTCGGCGACATGTCTGACAGTATTTTTTCCAATCTTACTAAAATTCTATCCACTACCTCGTCAAAAGGTTTCCGAATAGATTTTAAGTTGAGTTTTTGAAATATCTAAATGTAGTTCTGCTTTATTCAAAATTACGTGGTGTGGTGTGTGTCTGACGGTTTCATTATGCCTTTAAGCTACTTGTTTTAAAAATAATTGTTGGAATTGACTTTCAAAAGATTTTCAGCAAACTGTTCTTTTGTCTCCCAAACCAATGTTGAATGTCTCAAGCCGTCTTACCATTCCCCCACATTGAATATTGGGGGTTGGGGAAGGGTAAGTTGAAGTAGAAGGCTTGTGCTTTCAATTGAGTGATAAACAGGGGCTTGTAGCTCTATTAACTTGGCCTGGCTGTCCAAATGTACGCCTATGGTAGCGGTGGGTGAGTCCTACTACTTTTTTCCTATTGCAGGTCCTCAATCCCATACTTCAGATTTCTTGATTCTGTATCTTGATTACGCGATACCGTCGATTGTAGAAAAATAATTACAATATGTATATACTTAGTCAAACTGTGATCTGGATTGTCTGAAGCGAATTTTCGCAGGATTTCCGTCACCATACAACACCTTAGAAATGATGTCAATATACCGTATTATATCATGATTACATGATTTGAACCATGTGATAGTTTTTATTATATCATGATTGTGTGATTTGAACCATGTGATATAGTTTTTACTATCACATGGCTAAAAGAACCAGGGATATATGAATTGACAGATATAAAACAAATATCGACTGCCTAATTCGTGCAATAGTAAAAACTATATCAGTCGGTCAAATTTGAATATTCCATTTCACTCGGCTTTGCCTTGTGAAATAGAAAAAAAAAAAAATCATAAAAATTGTACTCATGATATAGTTTTTTTTTACTATCACACTATTAGGCATTCAATATTTGATAATATACGTATAAAAAGTATAATAGTATGGTGCACTAGTGATGTTTAATATTATGGAACATTTTTTTAAATTGCAACTTCTATATGATGAAATTTAGATTCAGTTAATTATTTAATGAATGACATCATATCTCCATTTTTTTTTTTATAAAAATAACTTATATGTCCAAATGAAAACTGAGAACATAATGAATACTAATCAATACGTTACTATGAAGGAGTTTAACAGGAAGTTGGTTTTGTACACATAAGCGTTGGATTAATATTTAATCCTGTAAGATTCGGGACCATGGGGAACCGTTCCACAAGTCAAAACAGTCCCTTGTGTCCGGGGCTAAAAGAGCTAGGTATCACTGGAGGAAGGGAAAAGTTTATCTCATGTGGTTTTCAGACTCAGAATTTTAGAGGGGGGGTGGAATAAGAATGAGGTTAGGTAAAAAGGCCGAATCCTGAACGCATCCTCAATAAAGGGGGGGTATTTCCGGGGGTCAAAAAAATTAAGAAACATCATCCTTAATTATGGTTACCAGATGAAGATAAAATAAGTTAGCCTGACCACGTAATGACCTAAGATTTAAGCTTATTCATGTATTTTACGTATAATGTACGTGATGTAGTAATGAAACGAGGGTAAATAAGTTGTAGGGGGGTCACTAAATTACCCCCTCTATAAGAAATACAGTGAAAAAATACCACAATGAAGAAGTAAGTAATTGTTCATCCAGAACAGTAGTTTAGGGATTAGTAAAAGGTCTGGTGGGGGTCTGGTGAGGTGCAATGCAGTATTTTTCGTGTGGCAAACCATTGGGGGGGTGCACGTCAATATGCGAATTATATGTGCCTATTTTTTAAAAAAAAAAAAAACCCCCCCCCCCAGATGGTCGAAAATAGCTTTCAGTGTGGACGGAAAGTTTATCTCATGTGGTTTTTCTAGATCAGAATTTATGAGGAATAGAATATGTTAGGTAAAAAAAGCCTCATTCCTGAAAACGCACACCCAAAATGGGGGTTATTTTCCGGGGAGGGGCAAAATACTATATGGTACAATGAAGACAATAA
>JAMKCH010006413.1:0-73488 GCA_023653785.1 Ophioderma brevispina | reverse complement strand
TAGTGGCTACTGTAGGCACCGGAGTTTTGCGCGATTTAAAACGGCAAAATGCGCGGCCCGTATTTTGAAATACGCGAAAATGCGCAATTTTTTAAGTCAAAAATCGTGAAAATTTGTTTCCTAATGTTTGCCCTGCTAGTCAACCAGGAACACAAAAAAGTCTTTGCAAAAACAATGCTCAAACTTCCAAAGTTAACATCCTATTTCTTACTTTTTTCTCGGCTGAAAAATTACATGAAGTATATCATTATCACCTGTTATTTTTCCCTTCTTTTCCGAATAAAATATTTGAATCAGATGTAGATGGCACTGCCGCGGGCTGAGGCCTTTGCATACATCCCCGAGTATAATTTACTTTCGCACGTGGGAATCCCAGTGGGGAATCCCCGGCCCCGGTCTCGGATGACGTGACAGGTTTTCCACTCTTGCCCCTTAATGAATGTCCAGTGTGGGAAGTTGTTGTTTCATCTCTTCTGCATTCCTACTGCGGCCGAAGTCCGAATTTGTTTAATTCCGAAGAGATTATCCCATGGATAAACCAATTATGAACAAAAACCCGATACCGCGCGTTGATTGCTTTGATAGCATGCGTCAATATTATTGTTTAATGCACCGAAGCGCAACCATATCATGACGCTTCACAATGGAAAATAGGTCGGGTCATCCGTGTTCAACGAATCAAGGTTAGAGGTAGGGTTCTACGCTAGGATTTATAAATACATGTGGATTATATTTTGCACTTATTGGAACTACTTGGTGAGTCATCAATTTTCGCCACTTGATCACTGCGTCGGAACGTCAACAAAAGGATAATACAAGTAGGATTTCCAAGTAGAATTTACAATGTTGTGTTTGTATATTAAGCTTATAAATTGGTTAAATTCACAGTCAAATTATAGTGAATGAGCCTTGGGATTTCCCGCGAGTAGTCTAAATTTCCCGGGAATGAGATTACCAAATTACCCACTTTTTCCCGCAGTGGTTATTATTGTAGTCATGAATAGTAATGAGCTTATTTGCATATTAATTGAAAATGTTATTAACTCACTCTACCACTTTAATACTCTTTATTGAAGAGGTGGTTGCAACCCTTAAAGTGACCAAAAAAACCCAACCAAACAACCAACAAAATGCTGCTCAATAAAATTGCCAAAAGGTGACAAATGATTAGATTTACTACCCAACTTATTTGGGTGAAATAAGAAAATCGGAGGAGCACCATTTCACTTGAATAAAACCTAGCTTTAGTTAGATCCTACAATACATCCTTATAACAAATACTTATTTGGCAATAAAGGGGGAATTTTTGAAAAATTAACAGAATTAGGAAAAAAGAAGGGAAAAGGGGAACAAAGGGGGAAATGAATGCAAGTACTACATGTGGTGCTCCTATATTAAACAGAAATCACATCAGAAAGTGAGACTGCAGATGTAGAATGGAAGCCCCACTGCAGGGATGTACAGTCTTTATGCAAAAGGAAAAGCTGGATCTGTGGGACTTTTTGAGACATGCTGATCTAAATCCTACTGTTGCTGATATCGCACAGAATATCGTAGATGAGCAAAATGTTGGCTAATATGCTCAGTTATCTTCCTTTTAGTCAGTTACGTCAAAATTGTTTTTGCGCGTATATTTTCCGACCCCCTTTATACGCACAAGTGTGTACATCAGCGCTTTGAAGCAACATTCGCGATTTAATGCTGGGACTAATGCATTGCATTACTGACGTCACACTCTAGGAAGGATGAAAGTACTATAGTAGAGGGGTGAAAGTGTCCAATTCAAGATGACTGTCCATTCAATCCAGGGTTTTACTATCCATTGAGCAATACACATCATCCGATATGTGCTATTATTATGCATCTGTGGTTCAATACCACAGTGCAATTCGCCGTACCGCCCAATGACTGCAACAATTATGCAAAAATAGTGGCAACTATCAAACACATACTCTCTTTATTAGTTTTGAAGCCAAATTTAAGTCAGTCAGACTTTTGCAATAATATAATAATATTGGATAACTTTTTTCGGTTTTATAACCGAAAAATTGCCCGCGCCAAGAAAATATCAAGCTCGGCTTTGACTCGCCCGATTTGATCTAGGCTCGGGCAATATTGTCTGTTATCACCCTCAGCCATCCAATATTAAAATATAATGATCATATTTTAGGGGGTTTGATTGGAAAGCTGAGGTGAAAGGGAGACTACTATGGAACTGCCGTGAATTCTTTGGCTTTTTCCAAGGCATCATCAGCAAGGTTTTGTGTTTCTTCAATATTCCAAAGAAGAGAGTGGCAGTGTTGGTGTGAACCACATCTTTTCGCCATCATTGACTGAGTTGTTTTGCCCGTTTTGTGATTTGTTAGCTTGCAAGCACAGCGGGAAAAAGTGGGTTATTTGGTAATCTCATTCCCGGGAAACTTGGACTACTCGCGGGAAATCCCAGGACTCATTCACTATAACTTTGCTGTGTAAATTAACCAATTTATAGCTTATATACCGTAATATCAACACAACATTGTAATTCTATTTGAAATCCTCTTGTATGAGCCTTTTTGTTGAGGTTCCGACGCAGTGATCAACCATTAACGCCGGGCAGTAAGGGAGGGTCTAATTAGTGTTTAACGCTCTCGTTCACGAGTTGAAAACCCCTTTCCATTTTCATTTTAACATAAAACTTCACGAAAGCATTAAAAATTATCTAAAAAATGCCTCTACAACTGCAAGAAATTTTATTCAAGCTGGTTATTGCAGACCCAGAGGTAACGCAAAATGAAGATGACATACATATAAACCTTGCAAGGTTAACCAAAAATTGTGACGCACATACAGTTCCGTAACTTGTATTTTAACCCATACAAACTAAATCATGATAATTTGCTGTTAAATAATAACATTAATGAGAATGGTAACTATTTACACATGAGGAATTGAATCAAAATCATAACCTAAAACACCGCTAATTTTTCAATACTAAATATAAATATACGCATCATGTCTAAAAATTTTGATAAATTAAAAGACCATTTAAATGTAATTAATCGTGATTTTCATTATTGGTGTAGCAGAATCCTGGTTCAAAAATGATACATCCCTTTATTATTTTTAACTTACAAGATATAACCTTAAGCTGTAATAGAATTGATTCTCATGTAGGTGGTGTAGGCATTTATGTCTCAAATAATATAAATTATAAAAAGAGAACCGATTTATGTTTGCAAAATGTTCTTTACGAATGCTGTTTTATTGAAATTAGGACCTAATGATAAAAACATGAATTTGTTTGGTGTAATTTATAGACATCATCACCATATTAATAATGAATTTAATAAGCATTTTGATCAAATAATTACCAAAATGCTTGTGAGAATAAAATAATTTACTTAATGGGTGGATTTTAATTAATCTCCTGAAAGATAATGACAAACCTATAGTATTCATTGACCTGAGATACTCATATTCCCACCATTAATACTTTTAGACCAACCATTTATTACTGATAAAATGCTACATTCTAATAATATATTCACCAATAATCTTAACAATAATAGTGGAATCTTACTATTAAATATAACTGACACTCTTCCAAACTTCACATTAACCAAAAATCAAATTGACTTAATAAACGCAAAAACTATAAAGCTGGCTAGAGAGCCTTCTCAATAAATAATATCAGAGCTCTAAAAAAAGCTATGTCTGAAATTAATTGGGATTAAATCTATCCAAATATGATGATATCAACAATGCTATAATAACTTTATTGAAATGTTAATAATCTTACGCCTATAAGTTCACACCCACTTACCAAGAAAACAATCTAAGTCCTAAACCAAAATCACCATGATAACTAAAGATTTAATTAAATGATAAATTATAAAGAGTCAGATTTATAACAAACTTAAATAACAGAAAACCCCACAAATAGAACTAAATAATAAGACAATTCATAACAAAGTTAAAACTAATTAAGGCTGCTAAAACCAACACTATTTGAAATCAAATAAATAAGAACAGAAAATATTAAAATACCTGGAACATACTAAACAAAATAACAATAAAACCAAACTAGATTTTGTAAATAAACAAATTTAACCTCAATGACAAATGTTAACGATCCTAACACAAATTCCTGATATTTAATGACTTCTTCATAACATAGCCCAAATCAGGTCAAGCAAATACAAAATCTATTAGCTTTTTCACTTATCTCTCTAATCGCAATCGATAGTAACAATGTTTTCTTTTACTCCCATCATAGAGGATGAAGTAATTAAATTTCAAAAAACTAAAAAATTAAAAAAAAAAAAGTCCAGGTCATGACTGCATTCCCATCTAGTATTATTAAAAACTTCTTTTGAATAAGCTTCCCCTTACTATCATAACAACATGTCACTCACAACAGGCACAGTACCTGACAATAAATATTGCCAGAGTCATTCCTATTCATAAAAAAATAGCAAAATAAATTTACTAAGTATAGGCCAATTTCTGTTCTACCTGGATTTTTTCTTAAAATTTTAGAGCGTCTGTTTTTTAACAGAGCATTTCATTTATTGACAAACACAACATACTTTTTGAAAACGCATTTGATATCGTCCCACACTCTACAAAGTATGGCAATCAACAAAGCTTGTTACGAAAATTACTCAGCTTCCAATAACATCAAAAACAACTGCTGGCCCGTATTTTTGGACCTTCCACACGGCATTTGACACTATACAGCATGATGCCCTCTTATCTAAAATGCACACATGGTTTCAGAGGTATTGTCTTGGATTGGTTCAAAATTACCTCACCCACAGAATGCAGTTTGTTGATTACAATAGTCACAAATCTTCTACTAAACATATCGACACTAGTATGCCACAAGGCTCTATTTTTATGACCCCTTTGGTTTTATTATTTCTGTTAATGATTTCCAAATTCTGCTCAGAATTGTCTTTTAATGTATATGCAGATGATACAAGTGCATTTACATCACATCAGATATTACAACGAATACAATACTATAATGGTATAAGTAAACTAAACACCGTGGTTCAAGAACAAATAACTTTCACTCAATCTTAAAACAACTAACTATATGCTTTTTGCACTCACAAAACAAAATTAGACTCTTTGGATATCTCCATCGATAATACCCAAATAAATCAGTTAATGCTTTTAAATTTTTAGAATCACTATCGACCAAAATCGACCCTGGAAAAATCCATTGATGATTTAGGAAAGAAATGTTCAGCATATTGAATTTATATAAGTAAAGCCATGGTCTACCTGAAACTGCACTGTCTATCTCTATAACACACTGTTTCTCTCACATATCACATATGGTATCACTGCATTTGCAAGTGCATGTACGCACTTAACTGGAAAACTGGCACACTACTGCAAAATGTGCACGGAGACGTGAGCACAGTGATTACAGAAGTGCATCTAATCCCTTGTTTGTTAAATATACCAACTAAAATAATGGATTTGTTTAAAACTAATATTGGAACATTCCTGTACAAATACATCCACAACCAGTTTCCCTCCACATGTGACAACATGTTTGTCAACAAATGCTAAAAAACACACTATTCTACCAGACATGCAACAGATTTTCAAATACCTAATATTAACCTTGGATTAGTGGTAAATCAATATCTTACATTGGGGTTAAACAATGGAATAAATTCCATCAATGTTAAAAACTCAAAAAATACTCATTCGTTTAAATTTAATTATAAAAAGTCACTCATTTCTAACTACAAATTAATAGAAACAGAGTCTGGGACTTGACAGGCCTTTATTCGGCTTACTTTCCAGTACTCTTCCACTTCATATATTTGTTCATGTATACAAAATATTATATAGCATATTGTAGTAATATGTTTATACCGATGTATGATTGTGGATAAATAAATATGTTATTACTAACATTACCTTAAGTATTACTCCTCATGAGTAAATGTAAATGCATGTTTTGCTCTAGATTAATACATTATATCAGTGTCACTGTTGAAATCGCAAGCCTCTACTCTATTATGACCGCGATGCCGTAACCAGTCGCCATTTTGTTATTTTTCCTTGACATGGTAAATATACAATCATTTTACGATAAAAACACCACTAGAACGATGTCTTATTGTGTCTGATGTTCATCAATGTTCACAAATGAACTTTAAGAACAGTGAAGAAGACCTAGTTATGTCGCACTTCAATCGCAGGTAATTAAAAAAATGGTTTAGTAATTTCTATTTACGTGAGAGTACGAAATGTAGCGAGAAGATTCGGGGACTTCCCCCGAGTGTCTTTAGACTACCACGTGCGCGGCAGTTAACCTGTGCCGGGTGGATCCATTCTAAACACAACCAGAATTTGGCCGATTGCCGCGCACAAAACTTAATCTTGATCAAGTTACCGGGGGGTCAAAGCACTGCGGGCTCAAAGCACTGCGGGCATTAGGAGTGGCGGCCAAGAAATCCCAATTTTAGACGTCGCCATTAGTTTAACATGTAATCACAAAATTTGAAAAATCCTAAATTTAATTTATATGCTTATAAAGACATATTTTCTTATTCCAAAAACCGTATGAGCTAAAACACCTCCATGACCCACATCCACATCACAGCGCTTAATTTTGTTTATGGTTTGGTGTCTGTATTAGTAGTCTATTTGATTGCTTTGGCTGAGTTGTGTGTTTAAAGAGGCTTGGCCGCCATCGTCTGGCGGGCATTGCAATCCAGTGGTGGTAAAAAGATTAAGATTCAACTTCTTGCGACTTCCGGGTTTGGTTTGGTTCTCCACGTTGGTGCGGCGCTCGTTTTATTGACAATGGCCTCAAAATAAATCGAGTGTCGGCCAAATGCCATCACAAAACATCGTCTTGCTGCAGTTATTTGTCATGGAAGGACTATGCTTTGAGTAAGTGAATAGAATCATGACATTGACGAAAACTTAGTGCTTGTCATTTATTAAACTTTACGATTGTTTGCTCTTGCGATAGAAAAGAAAATAAAGTGCATTTTCTTGCGTTGGATTTGTGTACAATATTGCATATCAGTACCCTGAATTACTGTGCACTTTGAATGTATCCTAAACAAAACCTTAAGCTTCAATTTGTGACCAAATTTTGACTTTCGATAGCCGCAATGATAGTCGTAGTCGCGACTATTTAGCGTCGACTAGCCGACTAGCAAAAAAGCTGAAGTCGTGCAGCCCTAGTAAATAGTACACACAAAGTGTAAAAATGTTGCACCAAATAGCGCCGATTACTCTCTGATTTTGCAAAAATCTCCAACTTCTGAGGGGGGCACATCCCACCTCAGCCACCCCCCTACCGCCGCTAACGCGGCGGGAATGGCTGCTCTGCAGCCATTTCATTCCCGGGAAACTTTGCATTTTTTACACCTCTGCTTGCAAAGTCCTGTTGAAGGTGACTCAGAGATTTTTGAAATATAATTTTTTGTGTATTTATTTAAAATAGTCAACTAGAACTAAAGGTAGTCACCTAAAATGCCCAATTCCAAGTTTGAGATGTATCGGATTTTTCGTTTCCATGCAGTAAACATTTATGTGTAGTATACAGTGCCATAGGATACTGTGTATTAAATACATATGGATTCGGAAATTTATAACAAAGTTGCGATTTTCTATATGAAGGACTTCGATTTGAGCTTAGATATTTCACACAGTGTTTAGTATATGGACAAGCATTACGTATATGCAAAAAACACAATTTGTTTGAAAATTGAGGGCGCCCTCCTCGGGAAATCTCTGAGTCACCTTTAAATGCTAGAAAATGTGGTGCAGGAAAGGGAAGAAGGTTAAAAAAAACAAATCCACCCTCCCTACCCTATTTTGCACTGGCTTATTTGCCCAATAGAACAACATTTTTGGCCTTACTAGTCACATGCATTATCACATTTTCTTCTGCAGTATGTTCTCAAAAAGATGGAAATACAGAATGCCTCAAAAAGAGAGAAGAAGGCTGCTGAACAAGAGGCTAAGCTGTTATCCAAGCTGAGACATCCTAATATAGTTTCATACAAGGTAGGTAGGAAACTAATCATCCTACATTTCCACAAGGATTGGATTTTCAGTATTGAAGCCACTTTGATGCAGTGTAAAAATGGTTTTGAATTTAAAAATAGCAGGAGTGTTGTCCAAGTAAAAAAAAATATAAGTTCTCATCTTTTCAGCCAACTCATGCAAATAGATGGGGAATAAACTAACTGCAAATGAGACTAGAAAAGAAGACACTGACAGAAAATCAATCAAAATTTTGTCTTTTTTGTTTTTTGTAAAAAAAAACTTTTTTATGCAATTGCAGGGATGAGAAACTAGTAATTATTTTAGGTAGCCTTAGGAGATTGTGAATATATTATGAAGCGCAGTACTTCATGTGTTCTTTGAGCAATGTTGAGGGAACAATACTTACCCATTACTGCATGCATCAGTGCATTTGTCTCAAGGATATTTGCTGATTCCATAGCAGCTGTGAAATGTGATATAACAGTTGCTCTTTGGAGATAACGCCACTCAACAATGTTCAGTGAATGTGAAGCATGCTATTTATCATCTATAGAGAGTACATATGTGAAGAAATGCTTGTGATATAATCTGTCCAGGAAATTATTTTCTCCTTTTCGCGGGGTTTTGCCATTGCTAACGTGTGTGCTGCAGTGTACGCACTCACATACGCGCCTGTTTGGATCGTTACAGGCGCCCAGTGATCGGTTGATTTAAAATTAGCTGTTGTTGTTCAACTTGTTGCTATGCTGAGGTGTGAATTGGCTTGCGTACGGTCGTGACTTAGACGCGCAATTGAGAGAAAATAAACATCTGGATACAGTATATCCATGTCTATCCCAATCTTCGTTAGCCTGTCATTTTGTCAATTTGGTGACTAGGAGCAAAATTGGCAATTTTGTTGAGGTGCTTTTTGTTTGAGATCAAAATGTTAAAATTGAAATAATGACTCAAGTTCTGCAGACTAACCCAATTACTGATTCCCTTCTTTTTTTATCGGTGTCTTTCTGCAGGATTCTTTTGAAAGTGATGATGGTTACCTCTATATAGTGATGGGATTCTGTGATGAAGGAGACTTGTATAACAAGTTAAAAGAACAGAAGGGTGTACCATTACAAGAAAAACAAGTGGTGGAGTGGTTTGTACAGATAGCCATGGCATTACAGGTAAGGATATATTGTAAAGGAGTTGAAAACAACAAGTGCTAAGCCCTAGGCCCTGTTATGTCTGGAATCAAATCTGAGACGCGTCGTAAAAATGCTGATCATTGACAGTGCACTTGACCTAGTAACAAGGTGCCCTAGGTAACGTAAATATGTTAGCGTGATTGGCCAATTCTGCAACGATCAAACATACTTTTTGCTGCGCGCTATGCTTGATGTAAATACCCACTGAGTTTGGTGCAGTGTGACACGTCTCAGATTTGATTCCAGACATAATAGGGCCTAGGGCTTAGTACTTGTTGTTTTCATGATGAACACTCTTTTAGAACTGAGCTATGCTCCTAGCATTATGTTATGGTATTTTTACCCTTATGGAAAATTGAAGCACAGCTCCAAATTGGAAAAATTCTGGAAAGGCCCCTTTCAAGTGTAAGAAAGGATAAAGAAAGTGCTATACCACATATACGTCGGATGCCCCTCAACAGAAGCAAGTCCATGGTTGTTTATGTGGACAAGCTCAAGACCTATTCTGACCGAGCAGCAGGCCATGATATTTATTTGGCACAGACAGAGCGGATCTCGATATAGATAACAACACTGAAACGGTGTTGAAATAATCACTAAAAAGGCAGGAACGTCAAACGACCAAAATGGTATGGGATTTTAAAAAAAGTATGCATTGTCTAATATACTGTGTTTCACGTCATGTGGCAGTAGAGTGGATGGCAAGCACTTGCACCACACCTAAGTGCGGGTGAAATTACAAGCGCGAACAAAGACGGCAATGCAAAACACACACGTGACTGCTGCGTGCAAGTCTTAATTCAGTTTTTTCCATAGGCCACATGAGGTATTTTGTATTTATTTTGAAATATGCATTTTAATCTTTGAAATTTCCAAGTTCGTGAAGAAAATATGAGTCAATTTTGGACAAAACTAATTTTGACTTGGACCAGGTCGAACTTCTTGTGCATACAGACCTAAAAGGTTTATTTTGCTAGCAATTTATGTTTTGTGAATTTTTTGAGAACTTTCAAATTCAAACGACAGATGCCAGGCCTGTAACTAGGATTTTTTTAGGGGAGGGGAAAAATGGACTTTTTACTGAAATTTTAACCTTTTTTGACAAAAAAAAATCTCCCTCTGCTCACAAAATTTATTTTCTGGCCTTTTTAGCACTTTTTAGGGGTTTGTGGAGGCTTTTTGGAATTTTTTGGGGCATCTGCCCCACCGTCCCTCCCTTGGTTATGGGCCTGACAGATGAAAATCAATTTATCTACATTAACCTTATCTTTTGTGATCTGTCATTGTAAATGTTGAGCACCATTTTTCCCAGAAGAACATTCCTTTTATCAAGCATCTGAATACAGACTATATAGAGATTGGTTTTCAGGAGAAATCATTAAAATTTTCTATTTAAAAAGATGGTTACAATTTTTGTTGTAATCTTTCATCCAGTCTTGTCCATTTTACAACATGTAAGGAAACAAACATCTACTCATTTTCTTCCAGTATATGCATGAGAGAAATATCCTTCACAGAGATTTGAAAACACAAAATATCTTCCTGACTAGAAGTAAAATTATCAAGGTTGGTGATCTTGGTATAGCAAGAGTTCTAGAAGGGTCCAATGACATGGCGACTACACTGATTGGTACACCTTATTACATGAGTCCAGAACTATTTAGCAATAGGCCGTACAATCATAAGGTAAGTAAATACTGTCCTAGTGGTGATTTTTGTCACAAAATAAGGTTTCTTGTAGTTTGGTAATCCTGTTTCACCAGATTATAAATTGTGAAGATTTTAAAAGTATTTTTTGTGCCGACACATTTTGAATTAAGAATAAAGCAGGGGGGGTGGCGGCCAAGATAGCGTCGTTTTTGCCGTTCCCATAGGTTTTGCACGTAATCACGAAAACCTGACAAATATTCTAAAGTCGAAAATATGTTTAATATCAATATTTTTCCACTCAAAATCCGTTGGAGTTGAAGAATCAACTCCAGTGTAAGTATTTTTTTTTGTATGAATAACGGTACAAACGGGATCCATTTTGAACGAGGCTTGTTTGACCTCATGTTCAATCGCAGGGTCACCGCTATTTATAGCTGCGGACCATGTACCAGGCCCGGTTCCAGGTAGCCTATGCACCACTGTGGAATGATTCGTTGATCTGCATGTAACAATCCTCTCATGTCAGGTCTTTAAAAACGATTTGATGATAGTTTTGCAGCACAATTATGTACCACCACTAAAGCAAGGCAATTTAGATCTGTCGCGACTCCGTACGGGAATTCCCACTCGCCACTCACTGATCTATTTATAAACTCGCACAGTGACTTCAAATTCCGGTCACTGTTCAGGCTCGTTCAATGACTCGTTCGGCAGTTTTGCGCTTTGAATGAAGCTTGGCCGCCACCGCCTGGAATAAAGATTGGTATTGTCTGTTTTGTTCAAAGAATCATGCCCTTATTAACCAATGAGACATTGGGGTCCAGACACCAGGGTCCAAGCTCAAAGAGACCCTGAAATTGATTTTTTTTTGCCCTTTCAGTTGTAGGTTACAAGAAATCACAAATTTTGTTTGCAATCAGTTTAGACTGCTCTGTAGTCCAATTGTGTTTTTATCTTTACTTATTTTCAATTGTGTGGGTGTGTGTGTTTTTACTTAACTTTTTCCCCCAGTAGGTTTTCTACAGTAGGCCTATCGCAAAGAGAAATGATAAAAAAAAAATAACTGAAGGGGTAGAGGCGCGTATTAAACTACGAAACGTGGAATTGCACTTATCATGAGGTCAATTGAGGGCGTGATAACTTACTCCCGTTAAATTTTAACTTCACCATATGGGCGGGCATACTTCTGAGGGGAGTGGGTTCACTGAATTTCCAATCCACAAACCTTAGCGGGATCATAAAAGGAGCCATCTAGAATGATTAATTTTCGTATATAAAACGCCGGATATGTGTAAACGTGCCTTCTACATGAGGTCCCTGAGCATGAATCTTTTTTTGGCATATGTCGTCAGAAGGGATCTAGGCCTAATTAAGCTTAGTTACGGTGTGAATTGCGTCACGATACTAGAAAATCGGAGAAAATGAACATAATAATCATAATAGATGATGATAATATATGGGATAAATAAGATGGGACAGCAAACAAAATAAATTTTAAAAAAATGCAAAAATCAACTATGGCATAGTCTACAGTCAGTTTAAAACCATAAGACACAATTTCTTGACAGAAAATCTTGATGAAATGTGTAGATATAGTATCAAACAATATCTTTTCATCCGTAACTTTCGAGTGGAAATCAACCCCACTGTAAGTTGGTTTTTACGTTTGTTTTATGAATGACTACTGGGCGAGGTCTCTGGACAAACCCGTTAACTTGCCAAAATGACTTCATTTGTGGCTTGCATTGATTCACATTTTGGGGTTGGGCAACCGTGAATAAGGCTAAGCCACCATCGTCCAGTCGTGTTGCAATATTGAGTAACAAATCAATATAAAATGGCATATAAAATGGAGCAAACTCATAATCAAATTGCATTTGAGAGGGTCTAAGAACCGAGAGCTTCCAGGGCTGTCATAAGCAGCTCTTGCAGGACCCTGAAGGGATGTGCGCTTCCTCCACATGTTTTGAAACAGTAAAGAATTTTTTTTTAAAACCAAATTCTTGGCCAGTTCAGGCCCTACAAAGAATGCCTTTGATTTGTGTCAATGTTGGATATTCCGTATTTTAGCACTCTCTTTTAACAAAGGTGTTTGACATGTTTAGTACAATGGATTGTGGGCCGGTGCTTGGTGTTAGAAGTATTTATTCAAAATATTAAAAACAGTATATTTATTATACTCGGTTGATATTTATTTGCCATGCTATTTATTTTACAGTCTGATGTATGGGCATATTAGGGTGCTGTGTATATGAGATGGCAACATTAAATGCTTCAATGACTAGAGATATGAACTCAATTAGCTACAAGTTCTAAGAGGAAAGGTGAGACAAAATGTGCTGTTGTCACAGCAGGGCAATAGTAACTTTTATGAGCAACTTCAGATTGTGTCAATTTGTTAAATAGTTAGTGCTAGAGAAGAATGATTTTTATACATTATATGAAACAAAGGTTGACTTGCACTAGATTTAGTGAACTCGATACTGTCACTGTTTTACCTGGGTGGGTGGGAGTTAGTCCCTTAGACTGAGCAGTCATCTTTGTATAATACAGTATCAAAAAATGGTCGATTTGAATCAATTCTTTACAAAACAAAGAGACGTTGGTTTTCATTTTAGAGTAGTAATTCAAGGACATTTCAATTTACATCTTAACTATTATCCCAGATTAATCAAGACATGTTAGTTACTTAAAGGCTGACTGGGAAATTTTGAAATATATAATTTTTTTGTATATATTCTTTCTTAACTATTCAATTCGAACTAAAGATAGTCACCTAAAAATGCTTATCCAATCTTAAACAGCGTGTGAAAATGTAAGGAATTTCATGCAGATGTGCCCGGATTAGTAGACGCCAATGGTAGTGACTTTATTTGTAGGTGGTTGAAGCGCTGAGCATACCGAGTTTTGTTACGTTCGCACGCCGCCTGCCCAAGTTGCGTCTCGTTGCGGATGATCGTTGCGTTCAACGGGATGTTCGATTGTTGATCACGGGGTGGTGGCAGTCCTTTCTTATTGTAATTAAGCCGTAAAGCATCGCAAAAATTGGTTAAAGATGACCTTAATGATAAAACGGTTTAAGAATGAGAATAAAGGTATGATTTGGGGAACGGGTACTCTCTTTACGAAGAATTGAACCCGGCGACACCTAAATTTTTGCGTGGAAGAACTTGGCCCCGGCCTCGTTCTTCCACTTAAAATAATGTGGCATCGCCTGGTTTCAATTCGTCTTAAAGAGAGAACCGGGGTTCCCAAAAAATCATACCTTTATTTCTAAGTTGGGATGAAAATCGGATTTTTCATTTTGATGTAGAAAGATTTATGTGTAGTATAACAGATACCATAGGATATGGGGATAGCAAAAAATTTTCGGATTCGGAAAAACTTGATTACAAAGTTGTGATTGTCTATATGATGGGCATCGACTTGAGCTGTGACATTTCACACAGTGATAGTATGTGGCAAGCCTAATGTATATGCAAAAAAAAAACACAATTTGTTAGAAAATTGAGGGCAACCAGTACCACCACCCAGGAAATCTCTGAGTCAGCATCTTAAAAGTATTGAGTATGTTTGGTTAAGATGCCAGCCATGCAGCAGAGCGTAAGCAGTTATAGAATGAACTGATAGAAAACTTATCAAGCCATGCTAAAAAAGGCTCTGAGAAGAGACCAAGGTATCACGCAGTCTACGCACTCCATTCATCAAACAACACATAGCAATCTTCCTGGAAGGAACTAGACAAAGGTAGGCATGTATTTTGTGAGATTTGTTATTTTTGTGGTAATCTGCAAAGCAAGCAAGCATAGGATCTCTGTGCGTTTTGTATGTGTGTGTCGTCTGTTGTGGTAGAAATGTTGACCAAATCCCAAATGTTAACCATAAATATAATGCCCGCTGTTTCCACATGACGTGCACACAGTTTAATGGTACCTGCCAAGTAATGTTCCTTGGGTTAGTGCCCACCCAACAACTTAACCCTTCAAGGCTGGGTCAGAGGTCATCTAGAGATGATGGCCCAAAATTGGTCAGAATTATCAAATGCTTAGTATATCCACATTATGTTGATCAATTTTCATGACACTTGAGAATCCAGCCCCCTCGTTCACGGGGCCAAAACCACGATTTTAAAATTTGGTTTTACTGCTGCTGCTTACTTGGATACAGTGGGATTCTTGGGGGTGTCCATATGTTGTGAACTCTCATGTGGACTTGGTTGAACCTCATTGAAATTTCCCCCACATCACAAACCATGATGGCAGAGGACAACATAACATTAGGTAAATGCGTATTTGCTACGGCATGTTGACTCCTGTTATGAGTAGTATAATGGCATATGGTAAAGCACACACCAATGAACATTGTCCATGTATGGGCAGGCTTTAAAAGGATTGTGAAGAGTTTTCACAGGATAAAACTTCCCCCTCGAAATGGCCACTAACATACAAGAATGTTCAAAGGTGGTGGACAAAAAATAAGTAGAAAAGAAAAACCAAAAACTAGTTTTAAACTTGCCTGCTGTCCTATAGAGAACCATCCTTGGCGTTGGTTGTCAACTAACAAAATATTAAATCATATTTTTAAAAAAAAAAAATACAGATTGCATTTTCAGCTATTCAGTCAGGTGTGATACAGTCACCGTTAAAATACTTCTGCGGTATTTGCCCTGGTCGAGTTGTTGTGAGTGCGTACAAAAGGATAGTGATCTTGCGGAATGATGATTTAGCCTACTTTCTTAAGACAAAAGGCGCAAAGTTTGAGGGCTTTGATCATGCATTCACACAAGGCTCCACCCTTTAACCTATTCATGAAGAGTTAGGCATTGGCCATCATGGAAATATTGGTTAGCGAGTGTAATATGTTGGTAAGCATTCTAAATAACACACCAAGAAAAAAGGGGGTTGCGTGCAGGATCACTTGCAATCGGTTCTGTGTGGATATGTGTGTGTGGGTGGTTAGGTGTCATAAAAATGTTAAGTTTAAAAATTGAAGTTCAATGGAACCAAACTTGGGTCATAGGTGCACAATGCGATCATTATATGTTGATGAGGTCAAGGGCTCCATGTCAGGTCAAAGGTGTTCGAGGACAAGTTTGAAAAATAACTACAAAAATGTAAAATTGACCTACGTTGAGTAAGTAACACCATGGGATCCATCATGTTGATGAAGGTCACAAGGTATGGTCAAGGTCAATGAGGTCAATTTTGTAAGATGGCTGGGAATACCACCGCTATTATTTGAATATAGCGGAGCGCGAGAAAGCAAAGAAACGTGAAATTCTAGTTTTATATGTCTTGTATCTCTTAATGGTATGAGTTCAAAGGAACTATGGTGTGATGTGTTGATATATAGTAATCGGTTACAAGTAATACTGTGTTGGAATTGTCCCTTACCAATGTCCAGGGAACAATGGTTATAATGCATGCGACGGATTATGCTGTTGTATACTCTTGTTGCCACAGGAGGACCTACAATCAACCAGTTCTGGTCAGCACGAAAAGACGAGCATCCAAGCCAGAATCATAGAGACTCTAACCAATGAATATGTTTCATATATATTGCAAAATCAAGATTGAGTGGTGTGAAAAGTAAGCAAGTAGAGTTCTTGTATCATATAAGGTCACTATAATCTGAGTAAATCTGGCATGAAGCATGCAAGATGCTTATTGCATGAACTGCATCTATGTGTAACCCAGTGGTGTGCATTTTGACCGGGGAAGCGACATACCTCGTAATTGCCAAGAAATTGTTACCTGGACATAGGTTAATGGTTCGCCATTTCTACTGGTCAGGGGACTGCACTATAAAAGTTGGTAAACAGATGTTTTCACTCTGTAATGAACTCCTAAATTGTAGAATCAAGTGAAGAAGAGCCATGTAAAACAGGACAATTTGCAGCCGCCCATTACACATAGCACACCACAGAGTAATAAAATTAACCCTCGTGCAAGGGGTAATTTGATATGACAACTAAAAGTCTAAAGAGCAATCTCAGACCAGTTGCAATGCATTATAACTTAACCATCCCACTCACGAAAATTATTCAAACATAGACAAAATTTAAAAACATTAGCACAAATGAAAAACAATGCTTTTACTTCTAATAGAGGTAAGGCGCGAGAGTCAATTCCACGGCCTAGCAGTGGAGGAGGTGATGCGAAGAAGTCAGCCAGGTCAGGGGTCAAGAAGAAAGCGCCAGTGTGTCAAGTAGTAGACCCGATAGTGGGTTAGACATGATGGGCACCAGCGGATAACGAGCGTGCTGCAAGGAGAGGAAAGATAGTCATTGCACTGGCTGATAAGGTAATATATTACGAGGTTAGTTATTTTGTAAGCTTAATATGAAAATACATGCACTACTCAGACCTTCTAGACCATTGCGCATCATCATTGAACTTATTAAAAAGTAGGAAGCAGAGATCCAGGAAAAAACTACTTAATAAATGGTGTCCAATACAAATTTGTAAAAAGAGGTGAAAGTTAGGAATACTCATTGTCCATCAGATTATAGAGCAGAGTATGCAATTGTTTTAGCCAATTATATCCCGTAGCACAGACATAAGGTAAAAAAAAGTGTTGATGTCATGAGCTCCTTTAATATATTTAGCTTTTTGGTGGACTCAATCAACAAATTTTTTTGCGTTTGGTTTAATGATCTGGATGCTAGTGGTGATAAAGGGAATACCATGGATCCAATCCTCTAGGAGCATCTAGGGATGTAGTAAATTATGAAATACAAGAAGTCAGCTATTAGAGCTCTGGTTTAAAGAATAAATATTGGTATCCATATTTTATGAGGGGGAGGTACAAAATGCCTCCAGACTCTGCAAGGTCTCAAAAAACTAAGCACTTGCAAGCTTCGTGTAGCTTGCTTGCAGTAGCATTATCATAACTAAGTGTAATTGGTCTATTACAACTGTGTGTGTGACTGTGGATAATGGGAACAACCACCAACAAAAGGGGCCATAAGTTGGTCTCTCCGAATCCGACAGAAACTCAGACATGCAGGATAATGTACAGAGGTTCTATCTGTTTTTTAAATTATAGAATCAAACATGGGTTCTATACCACAAATATGCCATAAACTAGTCCTGAGGTACAACACACCCCATCTTGGCTCCTTGTTCAACTCAGGGAATAGTGTGTTAGAAAATATACCTGTGTTCTGACCAAATGCAATCCATGGTTCTTTTGAATAGACCATTTTGAACAAAATCCCCGAAATGCATCTCATTCCGGTGCCCAGTTCCATCAGCGTGAAAACTTGTACCAGAGGTCATGTTTACAAAAAAAAAAATTGTTGTTCGTTCGCGTCGCCGAACCATGCACTAAAAGTACAAATACAAATGACCTTTTCAAGTGAAGTTTAATCTTACAAAAATGTAGAAGAATGATATATGGAACAAAAAAAACAATCGAGGCAATGGTGTTGAAATTCACGGACAAAACGTGATATTTTCGATCGTAAAACTGTGCCCTACTTTAACTGACGGACATACATAATTATAGTGCAACGTCACAGAAAGGGTAAGTTTTCTTGGTTTCGTTACGCTCCTAAGCTATGTTTTGCCGACTTGAGGCTGGTAAAACAAAGTTCCGGAGGAATAATGGGACACCGAATGAGATGCATTCCGGGGATTCGTGCAAATGGACGTATTGACTTCAATGAATTCTTTGATTGTCCATAGTCAGCGAGTCAATAGCAAGAGGTATCCAAAACCAGTAACTGGTAGACGTTCAGTTCCATCTGATTTTAAAAGCCAACATACTGCCTCTGTGTGGTGGGATTCACATTTTTATCCCCCTAGTGCTTAGCAGAAGGGGGATTTTGTTTAGTTAAATTCTATCTCTTTGTCTTGTCTGCTGTCTCTGCCTGTACCCCGTCCGACCCCTCATACATCCAGTGACACCTTGCACCACAGGACTTTAGTAACTCTACCACTGATGTGTCTGTCACCCCGACAGGTCTGTAGTCAAAGTCAAATGTCATACTGGTTTGCATTTCAGAACTTTTTTTCCACTCTTTATTCCCCTGAAATCCGGTGCAAACTCTCTCTTAACCCAGTTTTCTTCCTTCCTCCGCTCTTATTCCTCAGGAATACTGTGGCCAAAGTCTCTGTTAACCCGTATGGGAATCTTGCAATTTTTAACTTGTCAGTATTTTTTTAACACGTGTTATACTATGTAGCAGGAGCAATTTTATTCTATATTTGGTCTTAATCACAAATACATATCCGGTAGTCATACACGCTTCATATATGTTTTCTTGTCATTATTTTTATTTTTAGTTCTAAACCCCAAAAAATCACGTCTCTTCCCACTCCACAACACAAACAGGCAGTCACACCTCGCACAGAGTGCGAGCGCAGCACGGAAATCATCGAAAAGTGATATAAGGTTTCTCATCCCGTTTCTGTATCCAGCTCAAAGGATGACTCTGCTACACCTAGGGTAATGATGATTCGGGTGATTAATTTGACCTCAAAGATATCTCCTGTCAAAAAAGTCCCTTCCCCCAATGATATGTTTAAGGCTGTAAATGATTCCAATAGTTCTACTAAAGTAGTAGCAATGTACAGGTGTCCCCAAAAATGTTTAAAACTCGGAACAAAGGCATTTTTGTTACATAACTCAGTCTTTGATTGGTATGCTCTTAAGCCAAATAAAAAGCATTTAGTGGCCGTTATTAATTCCAATCGTAAGTCACAACCAAAGATCGGCTTCGTCAAAGGAGGAGGAGGAGTAATAAAACCGATTGCTCCGATTTGCATTGGTTACATTTGTAAAGTTGGCAGTTTTTGACCACTTTGGCATTTCCAAATGGTTTTTAATTTGTTTCATAGAGAGGTCTGTAAATCGGTCAGCTAGGGCACTTAGGAGGTCAAACAATCGAGAATCTCAGAACAGGGCACCCCACTGGACCAACATGTATGGTATTGACACTGGATAAGTGTGCTACCAAAGTCATTAATCACTGTGACCATTTTACCCCAAGAGGTGTTACACTGGTGTTTTTTATTGAGTATGATTAACTACTCTGTTTCTACTGCAGCAACTAGTGGTACATAACACACTGAGCCCTTGCAAATATAGCTCCAGAATAGGTTTTTTCTATATATAAGTTAGTGGGTATATGGGTGAGCATTTCTCATTTGCCGTAAGCTTATTTTTGTGGTTTACGCTAAAGTTGTATAATAGGTAGAGAAAAGATGTAGTACCGATTGTAATTTTCTGTAATATTCTGCCGCATGAGTAAAATAGTTTTTAAAATGGGGCATTTATAGGCCATTTTGTTCATTTATAATTTCCAACTGAACCATAGCCAGTAACCATCAGAATACCATGTTTCTCATGTACAGAAAAGGATTGCTGTTTGAACAAGCCTACAAACAACATCAACAATGGCTGCCATCCACAGCTGCACAAAAAATAGTGTATCGGCCATAGAGTAGAATATAAACCAAGAAGTAAAGAATCGCTGTATTGTTGAATAGCCCACGCCCGTAAACGATTTCTCTCACACACAGTGCGCCGTGGTTGTTGCTGCGTAGCACTACGCGTGTCGTCACTGTTGAGGCGCAAGCACACGCATATAAAAATCTGTGCGTCCCGCGATATGTTATCAGTGCAGTGTTGCATTTCCCCAGTGTCCACTGTCTGATCGCCGATTTTTCTGCAATAATTATGCGAAAACCAATCTATTGAAGAAACCATGCCTCTAAAAAGAATTCCTGCATCCCTATTGCACACAAAGTCTCCCGATGACCCCATGTTAATTTTGCTCATGAAAAGAATATTTGAGTCCATGAGATAGCATGTGGCATCAGTTTGGTTGTTGTTGTTTGTCACTCACTAAGTGTGACGAACTTAAAATACTCATTCAAAATCATAGGACTTTGACACAATACGACAATACTTAAACCAAATATGGGTGGTACCCAAAACTATGATAATGAAGTGCGTATGCTCATCATAATACTTTTGGGGCAGCCTAAATTTGGTTACGCCGTTTCGGGAGAATATGCGGGTCTCGGTTTCTATTTTAGGTCCATGGTATCGGCTTATAAAATGGTCCAGTTTGAACACCATTTTTAGATGAACACTAAATGTACAAGGTGGCTTGTGACCAATTATCCAGTTTCAGGCTACAAAGCTGCCACCAATTTTTGCAATTAACAATTGTTAATTAGCAGTATTAAACTTGCTTACATCTATGTATGATTTTTGGTAAACCATCACTCCATTCGGATTTCTAAGGCAATCGATGAGGAGGGTAGCGGTTACCCCTGGGTAGAATGAAAAAGAAGAGTCTACCTACAGGTCGATCAGCCGGAGAGCTAATGTCGGGCCATCCAGCGACATCTGCCTTGCATGAGGGCGTGGTATGCCCAAAGTCTAGGCCCATCGCCGAAAACTATGGAATTGACATCAGGAGGCATCCGGTCAACAGTACCGCCGAGAGGGTGGTGCAAAGGGGGTAATGAACCCCGGGCCCCGGGGGGCCTAGGGGCCCCGAAAGGTAAAAAAATAAAAGTCAGCCCTTGCGGTTGTGACAGAAGTCAGTGAGATAAAGGCGAGAGATGGTGATGGAGAGAGAGAGCATTGGGATACAGGGGACCGTTGTCCCCCTCCTGCGACAATGGTAGCCTACTTGCGTTGAGAAAATACTCTGTAACCCCCGAATTTCCATTTTTTACACTCGTAATAAATTTAATGCAGGGCCTCTCTTGTTTGAGAAATTACACAAAAACTTAGATTTTGTTTTATAAAACGGTTGGTCATGAATTATAAAGTGAACTACATACCAATTTCAAATTATTTCTATCAAATATACATGAGAAAATTGAACACTTCATATTATTATTTGAAACAAAACTAAAACCATCAGCTGTATTTTATATTTTAAAAAACGTTTATCATACCTCTATCATTAAAAAGTGAAACACAAATTTCTATTTGTTTCTATCAAATTTTCACCCCCCTCCCGCATCCACTCCCTGGGCCATTCCCATAAACAAAATCTGAATAATTCAAACAAAAACACCCATTAAGTTGCATTGATCAACTATACTCCCCGCCTAAAAAATCCGAACGATATGAATGACTGTATTAAAAAGGTATGTAAGTGAATTATAATAATAAATGCCAGGAGCGTTGTTTGCGTAATGTGTTTGCTTATTGACCTGTGTCCGTAATGCATTGATAACGAAGCATGATGTGGAAGTTTGAGAGATTTATCCAGCTGGCTTGGCGCGTTCATTTGAAAGCAAGTTTGAACACGTTTCAACATCGTTCGGATTTTTTAGGCGGGGAGTATACATTATGGGGTTCTGGAAAACGAAAATGGTAAAAGGGGCCCGTAACTCCAATGTTCCCCCGGGGCCCGCAATTTCTCTCGGCGGCCCTGCCGGTCAATCATCTTTTGCTCCAATAATCCTCACACAGCAGTATTGCTGAGTGTGAGGTATATCCGGCCACCCGTTAGTGGGGACAAAACCAGATTTAAAACTTTGGTTTAACTAACTTAAGATCATTTAGTAAAAAAAAAAAAACAAAGGAAAGGAAAGGAAAAAGAAGTGCAAGATGTGGGTCTTCAAGGAAGTGCCTTAAGAAATTTCAAAGTTATGAGACCTGTGAACCCTAGGCCTACGAAACAGCAGCTTGGAAACCGTTCCCATCATGCACAGGGCCATCGAAACCAGGAGCTACCAATGCATGGAACATCCACAGGAAATGCGTGCCAAACAAAATAATGTACCCTGTGATGTGTAATTGAGCACTGAGAAATTTTAATGTATATTCATGTATGAGGTTCTTAATGAAAGGCATACAAATCATTTATATCCTTAGTGCTCAAAGGGGCATTTCGTGATCCACAGCCTCGTCCCCCGACTTTCCTCAAACAAGTTGAGATTTTTATATCATCCGAACTGTTGACGTGCGTATAGTATGTGTGCCAAATCTTACGTGCATATTCGATCTGCTCTAGAAGAAATTCGCGATTTTGTATTTTCTGTCCGTAAACGGACAGAAATTACAACACAGTGGTCTATGGGGCAGCGTGTTTTGAACATTCGCTCATAACATCAAAACGCACTGTCAGAATCAACTGAAATTTTGGAAATAACCTTTTCTTGAGGATATCTTGTGAATCATAAACAAAAATGAAGGTGCTAGGATCACGAAATGCACCTTCAACTGCTTCAAAAAATATGAAAAAAACATCTAATGGAAAGATATTGAATATCAACCACATTAGCAAATTGCTGTGCATGAGCCACAGGATGGATTGCCACTTTTGTTTACAGATTTAGTCATATTTTTTACACTGTGATTACCTGTTGTTATAGAAAATGAAAGGCAAAACTGGTGCATTATGGGAAGAGCTTCATAACTACTGTTGGCCTATGGTGTCCAGACCCTTGAAACATGGGCAAACGGCACACTAGTTCAGTCCTGTTTTTTCTTCTTCTTCCTGTTAAGGTTTAATGTAGGCCTCTGGTCTACCCAGACCACTTGATACATAATGGTTGTCTGTATTATTCTGTTGTGTTTGTTGTATGTTTTTTACCTCTTTTGTGCTTTGTGACTATGTGGCAATTTTTCATCTTTTTTGCTCCATCAGGCCCTGTATTTTAAGTTTAAAAGTGATTATAAACAATAATTAGAGTACAAGTGATTCAGTGAAAAATTTGTTAACATTTGCACACACTATGGGGAAGGAGGTAAACTAAAAAACAAATGTATGCTATTATGATGCAATTACAATTATGAAGAAAAGGTGAACAACAGTTACTATCATTTGAAGATTGTGTACCAGTATGCTGATAACAAGTATTGATTATTGGGAAATGTATTCTATAGACATTCACCTTGCAATAAATTGCTAAATTTAAAATGTTGTATAATATTTGGTATGTCCCCAAAGTAACTTTAACCTTGCATATGCTTTAAAGGTCCATGGACACGGCTGAGTAGACATTTCATAATTTCTTACATTTTCGTACCTCAACAGTATCCTGATCATATCGCAACACAGATTTTTAAAAGTGAACATCGGGAAAGTGTTAAATTTCAAGGATAAATATACCCTAACTGACAGGGCCTTCTCCTGTTTTTGCGAACGCGTATCAAGATGCTGGAGTTGGATTTGATCCCGTTAATGACGTCAGAGTAACAAGTTGTAAACAAAACTCACACGTTGGCTAACCGCACCGCACACTCCAGATATCTCTCCTTGTCGGTTTCTTTGTCTGGGAACTTGAATAAAGCTATTCTGTTCTAATTCTCCTTATCGGTATGGTCGCCGCTGGTGCACCCGTCGACTATACAGCACATTATTATCGTAATTTAAGGCACCAAATCAAGAAAAATTATGCCATATGATACAACACGTACGATGCATATACCACGAGAAGTCAACTGTGTACGTATGCAAGAAAACTGGACCACGCGCACGTCCGTTCCACGATGACGATCATGACGCGTTACGCGTATCGCGTATTTGTTACTCGGGCGTCACTTCCGGGTCATCGCTGCCAGCGCGATAATCACTTCGTTTTGGAATTTCCTTTGAAAGCTTGTCCAAAACACATGATATTTTGCCCAATTTTTATCAAATATACGTTTTCTCAATTACTGCTTCATGCAGATTTTACATTGATACTAATACATACTATGAATGAAACCATTTTTTGGTGGTATTATAAGTATGTTTAAAGCATGTCCATGGACCTTTAATATATGAAGTGGTAAAGTTATGTTGAGGACCCTCTATTCATCTTTCCTATACATTAGTTCGCAGAGCATCAGAACCAGGGACACATTACAGAGGTAGGGAGTCATCGGACAGTGGTCTGGGCACAGATTCAGTAGAAGGTCCTGCCCAACAGAAGGCTAGAGTGGAACGCACAAAGTCAGACCCAGCATCTGCAAACAAGGTAGGCCTACCAGTTGAGGCATATTCAATGTAAAGTCAGCTGAGCATCAGAGCAGACATGCCAGCTAGTATGGATTTTCCGTATTCCGTACGGAAACTAATGCGAAATAGGGACGGACATTTTGCAAAAAAATTTCGGAAAATAGTCTTGTCACTGAAATAAAAATAAAGTGCATAAAAAGTAAGAAAATAAGTAAGGAAAGAGGGCAATATCTTTTCAAAGTGAATAAAAGAACATTGGAAAGAAGAATCAGTTTACCAACCCAATGTGTTACATTTAGACATTTTACAACATTTAAACTAATTTCGAGCCGATACAACCCAACATGAAAAATTTGCAAGGATGTGCCGATGCGGAATCGAACCCACGACCTTCCGATCTCTAGACGGATGCCCCAACCACTAGGCCACCAGCCCCTGCTGATAAATGGCAGTGCGACTGAGGCTGATGAAGGACAGTCGGGTATACAATACAAACAACAATGAGAACAGAGACACGTGTGTGCGAGATCTTATGAGAAGGCGTAAAGAGGAAGTTGCACAGGAAGATGGGAGTAGGGTGTTATTAGGTATTTGGGGTGATCCACTTCTCAGGAAGGAAATGCTTAAGTTTCAGTCAACATTGGAAATGTAATCAGGCTTCAGTTATATGATTTTATAAAACATTGTTTTGTCTAAATCGGGTCATCCACCTTTGATAATTTTGTTACTTTTTTTTTAACAAAGTCTTCAAGCAAAAATGAGCATGAGGAAGCAGAATCAAGTTCTTCAGCTGAAGAGGAGGCTGAAGAGGAAACACCAGACAGAGCCAAGAGGAGGTAGGTCTAGGTTAAAGATAGATAGCCATACACAGCCAGATATTGTAAGAGTGGTACTGTGGTGATTGCTTATGAGATATGTGTCAAGTGGCAACAATCTGATGTAGGCAATGCAGTAGGAATTTATACCCTCAAGTCTTTGTGACTTTTGCTTGAAAGTGAAGTGACACTATATTTTGGTGGCTTTGTGGCCACGATGCCATTGAAAAGAAAGGGTGAAACTGCAATTTTAGTTTGAAACAAGTAATGCAAATTGTAATTTTTAAAGGCTCTGTGTGTAGGTTGTGAGATGAAACTTTCCCCCCTTAGTTTTAGAAATAACTTCGTAATGTGGAAGGTACTTGAGAGTCAGCACAGTGTGCAATCAATTTATTCTATTTCACCCATTATATAGATTACGAAATGATCCAACTAGTGCATTTTTTGTGCTTAAAAAAGCCTCGAGACACCCCTAATGCCACATAAAAAATTTTGGTACGTCCATGCATGGTAGCGGTCCCACGCTAGCATCGGTACGCCCATCACTAACGCCACTGGCACCCAGAATGCTTTGCTCTTTTTTGTGTCTCAGTTGGGGCACCATGTGGAATTTTTACTGGGATATTTACACATAATATTTTCCCCATTATCGCCGATTTATCGGTGACTTATGTATATATATCATATCTGGTAAACGTCTACTATATCTACGGGTCATCGGAGATTTGGAAGATGTGTTGATGCAGTTTTGGAAGATTTTCTCAAGGTCGGAATTCGGAAGCTGTTGACATAAGTATCAGATATATATTGTGTGTTATCCCTTCACATGGTTGCCCCGCGAGCCTCAGGCCATTTGTTTCACGCTGCTCGTATTGCGGGTATTAAGTGGGCTTATTCCTTGGCCAGGTTTAGCTCCCCCCTATGTAAGTCCACACCTAGACCGCCAGGGCATGTTGGGGACATGTCCCTGTCTCGTGTCTGCTCCCTTGCATTAATTTTATTTGTTCTTCGCCCTTGTTGATAGCCTCGGGGTGCAACCATGTCTTTGTGTCCTCACAGTGTACTACCAGCTCGTGCCGATGAATCTCAAAAATTTTTCTCAAAATTTGTTTTGGGGGGGTGCCCTGTGTCTTCTATCTCGTCTGTTTTGTCTCCTTGGCCTTATTCTGTTCTACCCTTTGGAACTCCTGATTCTCGGCGCGGGTTATCCTATCGTATCTAACAACCGTTACAAGTATGTCTTACTTTTGATGTTGCAGAATGATGAATCCTCCAAGTTCCACGGAACCGCTACGAAGATGTTTGGGATGTAAGGAGTTCCTTCGAAGACAAGACAAGGACCCGCATGAACTGTGTGTGAAGTGCAGAAACTGTTCAAGAGAAAGACCTTGTAATATACACAAAGGGTGGTCAGAATTGGAGATTCGGAAGTTCTTTGATGAATTGGACGTGTATATAGAAAGAAAGTTAAAGAGACAAAAGGCCAAGGCTAAGACAGCTCCATCTCCGTTCAGGACATCTCCCTCCGGGTCGTCGACCGGTGAAGCTTCTACCTCGTTCACTCAACTAAGACAACTTCAAGAGCAGTCAAGTTCTACCTTTGATTCTAGCTTCCAGGCGTTATTAACTACAGTGGCTGCAGAGGCTATCAGACAGTTTATAGGGCAAGCTCGTCCAGCCACCCCTGCAGTTAGTGAAGATAAAGGGCCATTGATTGATGTAAATCCGGGTGGATTAAGTGATTATTTTCGACTGGCTGGTCAATCCACTCCTTCCATTCATAGTGAATTGGAAGATTATCAACGGTTGAGTAGTCCGATGGTGCCGCCTCAATACAAGTTGAAAGAAATCCAGCCATGGCCTATTGACGGTTCTCTACACTCAAGTAATCCAACGGCGTCTCAGTCTCTTCAACCGAAAGAAATTCTGTGGGGAGTATACATTATGGTTGTGGAAAAACGAACATGGTAAAAGGGCCGTACTCCAATGTTTCCCGCCGGGCCCCGCAATTGTCTCCTCGGCGGGCGGCCCTGCCCTTCAATCATCGTTTGCTCCAATAAAATCCTCACACGCGTATTGCTGAGTGTGAGGATTCCCGGCCACGCCGTTAAAGTTGGTGGGGGACAAAACCAGATTTAAAACTGGTTTTAAACTACCTTAAGATCATTTAGTAAAAAAAAAAAAAAAAAAAGAAAGGAACAAGCAAGTGTGCAAGATGTGGGTCTTCAAGGAAGTGCTTAAGAATTTCAAGTTATGATACCGTGAACCCTGGCTACGAAACAGCAGCTTGGAACTGTTCCCATCATGCACAGGCCCATCGAAACCAGGGCTAACAATGCAGTGAACATCCACAGGAATGCCGTGCCAAACAAAATAATGTCCCCTGTTGCTGTGTAAATTGAGCACTGATAAATTTTATGGCAGATTCCTGATATGTTTCTTAAAAGCATACAAATCATTTAATCCTTAGTGGCTCAAGGGCATTTCGTGTCCCACAGCCTCGTCCCCCCGACTTTTCCACCCACCCCGACTTTCCTCAAAAATTTTAGATTTTTATATCCTCCGAACTGTTGACGTGCGTATCGTAATGTGTGGCCAATCTACGTGCAATTTCGATCTGCTCTAGAAGAAATTCGCACTTTTTTATTTCTGTCCGTAACGGACAGACATTACAACACGTGGTCTATGGGTCATCGTGTTTTGAACATTCGCTCATAGCATCAAAACGCACTGTCACTCACTGAAATTTTGGAAATAACCTTTCTTTTTCTGAGGATATCTTTGTGAATCATAAACAAACATGACGGTGCTAGGGATCACGAAATGCACCTTCAACTACTTAAAAAATATGAACAACATCTATGGAAAGTATTGAATATCAACCACATTAAGCAATTCTTTGCGTGAGCCACGATTGATTGCCACTTTGTTACAGATTATCAATTTTGACAAACTTGATTACTTACCTGTTGTATAGAAAATGAAAGGCAAAACGGTGCATTATTGGAAGACTTCATACCTAACTGTTGGCCTATGGTGTCTTCCATATACCCTTGAAACATGGGCAAACGGCACACTAGTTCAGTCCTGTTTTTTTCTTCTTCTTTCTTCCGTTAAGGTTTAATGTAGTCCCTGGTCTACCCGACCACTTTATACAGAATGGTTGTCTGTATTATTTCTGTTGTGTTTGTTGTATGAATGTTTTTTACCTCTTTTGTGGCTTTTGTGACTATGTTGGCAATTTTTCATCTTTTTTTTGCTCCATCAGGCCCTGTATTTTAAGTTTAAAGTGATTAACACAATAATTAGAGTACAAGTGATTCATTGAAAATTTGTAACATTTATGCCACCCACTATGGGAAGGAGGTAAACTAAAAAACCAATGTATTCTAGTATGATGGCAATTAAAATTATAGAAAATGTGACACATTTACTATCATTTGAAGATTGTGTACCAGTATGCTGATAACAAGATTATTAATTGGGGAAAATGTATTCTATAGCATCACCTTGCAATAAATTTGCTAATTTAAAATGTTGTATATTCTTCTTCTTAGTGGCGGGGTTTAGTTAAGCAACACGCAATATCATTGGTTGTTGCCTATCTTATAAGAGATGATATTAGATAGTGCGTCTCCGCGCATGTTTACGCGCGCGTGTTATCAGGTTACGCGTGCAGCGCATGTAGTACGGTTGGTTCATTTTTCAGTCGGGGGAATATTTTTGTTTTTTAAACTTAACTTATTGAAATAAAACTATTTTCGGTGATTAAAATAACCAAAACTAAATAAGACTGGAGAAACAAAGATAGGATTTGTTGTTTGCTATCTAATATCGTGTCATAATTTGGATGGGCGTCCATAATTTTTATCGTGTGGATACTGGCTGTGCCGGCAGCCACTACTCAAAAAATTGGACGCCCCTCCAATATGACACGATATTAGATAGGCAACAACAAATCCTATCTTTTATTCTCTAAATTTGGTATTCCCCAAAGTAACTTTAACCTTGCATATGCTTTAAAGGTCCATTGACACGGCTGAGTAGACATTCAAATTTCTTACATTTTTCGTACCTCAACAGTATCCTGAACATATCGCAACACAGATTTTTAAAAGTGGACATCGGGAAATGTGTAACTTCAATTCACGGATAAAATATACCCTAACTGACAAGGCCTTTCCCTGTTTTTTGTTTTTTGCGATACGCCGTAATCAAGATGCTGGAGTTGGATGTGACCCTGTTAATGAACGTCAGAGTAACAAGTTGGAAACAAAGCTCACACGTTGGCTAACCGCAACCGCACACATCCAGATATCTCTCCTTGTCGGTTTTCCTTTGTCTGGGAACTTGATAAAAGTGATATTCTGTTCTGATTCTCACTTGTCGGTACGGTCGCCGCTGGTGCAACCGTCGACTATACAGCACCTTATTATCGTAATTTAATTTTAAGGCACCAATCAAGAAAACTTATGCCATATGATACAACAACGTATGACGCATATACCGTGAGAAGTCAACTTTGTACGTATCAGAAAATGGACCACCGCACGTCCTTCCCACGATGAGATCAGAGCATTACCCGTATCGCGTATTTGTTACTTCGGGCGTCACTTCCGGGTCATCGCTGTGCCAGCGCGATAATCACTTTCGTTTGGATTTCCTTTGAAAGCTTGTCCACACACATGATATATTTTGCCCAATTTTTATCAAATATACAGTTTCTCAACTACTGCTTCATGCAGATTTTACATTGATACTAATACCTAACTATAATGAAACATTTTTTGGTGGTATATAGTATGTTTAAAGCCTGTCCATGGACCTTTAATATATGAGTGGTACAGTTATGTTGAGGACCTCTATTCATTTTAGCCTATACCTTAGTTTCCATAGCATCATAACCAGGGACACATTAAACAGAGGTAGGGAGTCATCGGACATTGGTCTGGGCACAAGATTCAGTATATTGGTCAATGCCCCAACAGAAGGCTAGATGGAACGCCCAAAGTCATACCCAGCATCTGCAGCGGTTAGTCCTACCATTTGAGGCATATTCATGTAATTCGCTGAGCATCATAGCATACATTTGCCAGCTAGTATGGATTTCCCGTATTCCCGTACGGAAACTATGCGAAATAGGACGGCATTTGCAAAAAACTTTCGGAAAATAGTCACTTGTCAAACTGAAATAAAATAAGTGCATAAAAAGTAAGAAAATAGGTAAGAACGAGGGCACTAATCTTTTCAAAAGTGATAAAAGAACATTGGAAAGACGATCAGTTTAACCCACCCAATTTGTTACATGTAGACATTTTTACAACATGTAAACTAATTCGAGCCGATAAAACCAACATGAAAAATTTGCAAGGATGTGCGATGCGGAATCTAACCCGCGACCTTCCGATCTCTAGACGGATGCCCCCACGCACTAGGCCACCAGCCCCTGCTGAATAAATGTCAGTGCGACTGAGGGCTGTGAAGGACAGTCTCGTATACAATACAAACACATGAGAACAGATGACACGTGTTGCTAGATCTTAATAGAAGGCGTAAGAGGAGTTTGCACAGTAAATGGGATTAGGGTGTTTATTAGATATTTGGGGTTATCCACTTTTCAGGCCAATGGAATGCTTTAATTTTCAGTCCTTGGAAATGTAATCAGGCTTCAGTTATATGATTTTATAAAACAGTGTTTTCAAGCGGGTCATCCACCTTTAATAATTTGTTACTTTTTTTTTAACAAAGTCTTCAAGCAAAAATGAGCTGAGGATCAGAATCAAGTTCTTCAGCTGAAGAGGAGGCTGAAGAGGAAACACGACCAGACGAGCCAAAGGAGGTAGGTCTAGGTTAAAGATAGATAGCCATACACAGCCAGATATTTTAATATGGTACTGTGGTGTTGCTTATGAGATATGTGTCAAGTGGCAACAATCTGATGTAGGCAATGCAGTAGGATTTATACCCTCAAGTCTTTGTGACTTTTTGCTTGAAAGTGAAGTGACACTATATTTTGGTGCTTTGTTGGCCACGATGCATTAAAGAAGGGTGAAACTGCTTTTTAGTTTGAACAAGATGACTGCAAATTGTATTTTGAAATGCTCTGTTTGTATGTTGTGAGATGAAACTTTTTTGCCTTCCCCTTAGTTTTAGAATAACTTCGTACCTGTGGAAGGTAACTTGAGAGTCAGCACGTGTGCAATCATTTTTCTATTTCCCCCATTATATAGATTAGAAATGATCCCTAGTGCATTTTTTTGTGTTAAAAAAAAGCCTCGAGACAACCCCTAATGCCAAAAAACTTAAAAATTTTGGTACGTCCATGCAATGGTAGCGGTCCCCCGCTAGCATCGGTCCGCCCATCACTACGCCACGGGCATCCAGAATCCTGTGCTCTTTTTTGTGTCTCAGTTGGGGCACCATGTGGATTTTTACTGGGATATTTACAACTAATATTTTCCCCATTAATCGACTATTTATCGGTGACTATATGTATATATATCATATCTGGTAAACGTCTACTATAATCGAACGGGTCCTCGGAGATTTGGAAGATGTGTGATGCAGTTTGGAAGATTTTTCCTACAAGATCGGAATTCGGAAGCTGTTGACAAGTAGCAGATATATATTGTGTGTTATCCCTTCACATGTTTCCCCGCGAGCCTCATGCCATTTGTTTCACGCGGCTCTATTGCGGGTATTAATGTGCCTATTCTTGGCCAGGTTACGTCCCCCCCTATGTTAGTCCACACCTAGACCGCCAGGGCAATTTGGGGCCATGTCCCTTTCTCGTGCTGCTCCCTTGCATTTAATTTTAGTTTGTTCTTCCCCTTTTTGATAGCCTCGCGGTGCAGCATGTCTTTGTGTCCTCACAGTGTACTACCAGCTCGGCCAGTTTGGGGGGGTGCACTGTGTCTTTATCTCGCTGTCTTGTCTCCTTGGGCCTTATTCCGTCTACCCTTTGGAACCCTGATTCTCTGCGCGGGTTTTATCCTATTCGTATCTACAACGTCAGTTAATGTCTTACTTTTGATGTTGAGATGATTAATCCGCCAATTTCCACGGAACCGCTGCTACGAAGTTGTTTGGGATGTAAGGAGTTCCGTCCTATCGAAGACAAGACAAGGACCCGCTGACTGTGTGTAAGTGCATAAACTGTTCCAGAGAAAGACCTTGTAATATACACAAAAGGGGTTTTCAGAATTGGAGCAATTCGGAATTTATATCGTTTGATGAATTGGACGCGTATATAAGAAAGAAAGTTAAAGAGACAAAAGGCCAAAGCAATAAGACATCTCTATCTCCGTTCAGGACATCTCCCTCCGTGTCGTCGACCGGATGACGCTGCTACCTCGTTCACATTCAACCAAGACAACTTCCAAGAGCAGTCAAGTCTACCTTTTTGATTCTAGCTTCCGCAGTTATTAACTACACGTGGCTGCAGGGCTTCCGACAGTTTATAGGGCAAGCTCGTCCAGCCACCCCTGCAGGTTAGTGAAGATAAAGGCCATTGATTGATGAATAAATCCGGTGGATTAAGTGGATTATTTCGACTTGTCCTGTCAATCCACTCCTTCCATTCATATTGAATTGGAAGTTACAACGGTTGAGTCAGTTCCGAGGTGCCGCCTCAATACAATTGAAAGAAGTCCCAGCCATGGCTATTGACGGTCTCTACACTCAGTAAATCAACACGTCCTCAGTCTCTTCAAACCGAAGAATTACATGCCTCAGTCCCAGTGATGATTCACCTACTTGAGTCAGTCCGACGGTACTGTACCTCGTGGTTGTGAAACATAAACAACCTCAAGTCCCCACTGGCGTCCCCGTGGTGTTGTAGTTTTAATTTTATTGAAAAAACGAGGGCGACTCCCATTCCCTGGCGGCGGTGAATGAAAGCTCAGCGTCTATTGTTAAGACCTATTGATGCCTGATACGTTATGAATAATGGTACCGGTGGGTACTCGTAATATGGCGGCTTCCCCTAGATGCCAGTGGCCTTGTGTGATGAATTTATAGAAGTAATTAAGGAGAATGATGATAATTTGATAGTCACTCTACACCTCTTTATGGCCTTGCATCAATCATCACCGTCGCTGTGTTATGACTCAATCCGTTGCTGCAAGGGCCGCCGATGTTACCGATAGTATAAAATAAACCGCCAGGTTCCATTAGGAACATGAGGACTTTGTATTGTGATGGCAGAGTTTAGATATTCTTTTCGATGAGGACAAGGCTTTCCCCTCCTCGGCTTCCTAAGAAATTAGAGTTGTTGAAGCAAATGTGTTCCTATAAATGTAAAGTACTCTTTTCTCCACTTACTTCCAAGACTACAGTTGTTTTCCAGTCCCGCCCTTCCCGTCCATCTAGTCCAATCTTCGGGCCGTTCCGTAGTTCTCCTCGGGTGTGAAGACTTCAACCGTTCCTATCCTCCGCCGATTCAACGTCAGGGTCGGCCATCGTGGTTCTTTGGAATAGATTATTTCCAAACCACTACTCCATTTGTTCCAACCGTCGGGTCGTCATCCTATCTTCTTCAGCGGTTTATTCTCCGTCTACTTACCATTCAAGTCACCGACTAGCCAGTCGTCGTCGCAGTCCAAAAGAGTCATTCTCCCTCCGTACACGCAATCGGTACCAGAAGGAATAAAGACCGTCTACCTGTATCCGTCTATACGTCGCTCGTATCCAGGGGTCGCAGTCCACTATGCAAATCTTCCAGTGATAGTTTCCGTAGACAACAATCTACTGAGAGAAGTGTGAATTTAGCACATGTTGAACATAAAAAGTCTTCTTCAGAGAGACATTCCAGTCATCGCAGCCGACGTTCTCGGGATAGGGACAGCTCTAAAGTTAAGAATACTTTCTCCTCTCCGCCTAGAAATTCTCATACAAGTAGTAAGAGAATTACATAAAGATCTCCTATCCATGACTAATCGAAGATCTAGAGGCTCTCCTTCGGTAGTTTCTTCACATCAAGGATCCAAGTTCTATGATCAGAAGGATTCTTCTTCTGGATCAAGACATAGTTAAAATTCTTCTCATAAACCATAATATTCCAATCTGATCATGTAGAAAAGAAAGCAGTGGCTTTCTCCTCAGCGATCTAAAACTAGACAGAAAACGTTCTCTAGTA
Organism: Ophioderma brevispina; assembly: GCA_023653785.1. Taxonomy (NCBI): domain Eukaryota; kingdom Metazoa; phylum Echinodermata; class Ophiuroidea; order Amphilepidida; family Ophiodermatidae; genus Ophioderma; species Ophioderma brevispina. The sequence continues at coordinate 38,766 of JAMKCH010006413.1, read as the reverse complement.
AGATGACATTGCCTCTTACAGTGATTCTCGAGTAAAAGATCCAAGTTGGATGGTGTCGGTCATTACTCTATATCAAGGCCTAAAGATGATGATGATTACTCCAAGGCTAAGATTTAGAAATCCATAACCTGTGAATAAGGGTAGTCTGTTTCACACCATTGTGTACTGAATCCTGAAGTTCTTACGTCTTATGATATTGATAGGGATCTAGCCCCTTCCCATGACTCTTTACAAGTGATTCATCGTAACAATGAGCCACCTCTGTGCAGCGTCCTTCTAGCAATACATTGCCATTTGAGGTCACTGAGGCTAACTCAACCAATGAACCGGCTGATGCTACTCCACTCATTGCACATTCTAGTCCATCTGCCTTCCAGTCCAGGACGCACTGGTGATAGCTTGGTTAAAGAACTCTGATTGATTGGATGAACGAATTGGAAGATTTCCCAGATTTATGGAGCTCCTTATTCCGATGTCGACTCTTTCCTGACGAAGACTTGAAACCTACAGTACTATCTTCCCAATGTTGGCTGTGTCCTTTCTGGTCGGCTGTTTTGGTTCATCGAAGTTTGAAATATGTTCTGCTATTTCTCAAGATACTAAGTCTTTGGACCTTGGTTTAAGAAAGCTGCTAAGCCTGTAAGAAGCGGTGGTGAAACCTATCATTTTTCCTTTTACATTCAGCCGATTTAAGACATACAATTGATAGGTTTCAAATTCTATCATGGATGATTATCAATAAGATCCCCTTCTCAGTGGATTCCTGAGTCTTTTCCTACATGTGAGGAAGATAAAGAATTCTTCTCAGTTCCTTTTTGGTTCCCAACCATGCGCTGGGAAAAGAAATCTGATGAGAAGACCTTATGCAAGCCAAGACGATGTCCACCAGCCGGTGTTGAAGGCGTTTTTTCTAATAACCTAAGGAAACCTGTGCCTAAGTTGCCTCTTAGAAATGAGGGCAAGGATTCTGATCTTTGCCATTTGGAACAGATTGCCCTTGATGGTTGAGAACTTCGAATGTAGCCTTGTTTTCTCTTATCCCGTTATGAAATGGGTTATTGGAGCCTAGTAGAGCTTTCTAATGAAGCTATTGAGAGATGCCTTTTTTACTATGAGATATCTCAGTCACGTTTTCTCTGCAGAGCTTTTTATTACCAAGAATTTCTTACCAGTTAGTGGGCTCTGAGAAACCAGAATGCTGTTGACACCGTTGAATTTACAGCCAAGGAAGTTCTCCCTGAATGCTCCTAGGAAAAGCTCTGTTTGGAGGGCTTGTGGTCTAGCTTTCCTCTTAAGAAGAAGAACGAGTTAAATCTTGCAATCAAGCTGCCAAAAAGTCTAATGGTGATAAGACTAGAGGTTCTTCCAGATATAGACCTTATAGATACAGACCGTATGAGTATGGCAACCGCGAAGGCTTTTTCCGCTTCCAGCTATACTCCCCTTCCAAACGAGGGAACAAAGGTTCGTTTTCTTCGGAATCGGGGCTACGACTCTACAGGACATCAAATCCAACTTAGAGGCTCCCTAGACGTACAGAAAGTTATTCTTTCCTACTCCAGACGTAGATGCGCCAGATGTGGCGCGAGTATGGAATGAAGGTACAACATGACTCCTACTAACCTATGAACTGCCAGTGGGGGGCGTCTAAAAAAAGCTAATTCCTCCCGTCGTGGCGGTCGATAACCTCGTATCAGTGGGGTTTCTACATGACGATTTCAGAAGGTTACCATTTGGATTTAAACCCGCTCGTCTGCCGATGAAAGTTCATATTTTGCACTAGCCTATTCCAAAAGAGCCATTAAAGAGGCTATGATTTTTGAAAGAACGAAGTGAAGGAGTTGTTCAGGAAATTGCAATTTTTCCCAATAAAAAAGTATATGAATGCTTCTATTCGATCCTGGCTCCGAAGAACAGGAACCCTCAAGCAATCATAAATCTACGCCCTCTGTACAGATATATTCGTCCAAGACTTTTCAGAATGGAAACCCTCTCACTGTCATCAAAGAGTTGAAGAAAGATCTGGTTCGGTGCGACATTAGATTTAAAAGACACCTAACCTCCTGTTTCCGTTTTTTTTCCCCTCATCAAAGATGGCTTTCACTTCAGATTCAGATTCGACAACCATTCTTTAACCATTTTCAAGTTCTGCCATTCAGACTTTCAACTGCTTCCCCTTACCTTTTTCCAAGATTGTAAGACAGTGAGCAGAACATTTGGAAGAGGGGTATCCCCTATTTGTCTGTCTCGACGAATTGGTTGATTGTAGCTCCAAGCAAATCAAGAGTCTGAATAAAGTCAAGTTACATGGTTATGAAGACAGTGAAGAGCTGGATTCATGATAAAACCTAAGAATCAAACCTCATCAATTCGAATCCGGATTTTTGTTATGAGCAATTCTACAAAGAGAGGATCCCAAAATTGAGAGATTGCATCATGCTCATTTTGAAGAGGATTTTCTCCTGCTCATCTGTGGCTCTGCTGTCAGCTTTAGGAATGCTTGCAACTTGGTATACCTTCTACCCTTCTGCATGTTGAGGATGAACTACGCAGCTACACCTCGGAGTTTTCCTACAAGACTAAACCGTCACGATTCTACACCGTCAAGTACCGTTAAAGCCCAATATTGTGAAGCACCTACGATGGTTAAGCAACTCAAAGAATCTTATGGTGGGAAGGGATTGTTCCACGAGATAGCTCATCAAGTTATAATTACGACAGATGCTTCTAAGATAGGTTGGGAAGCATACATGAGATCCCACAAAAAAAAGGGATATGGTCCTAGATGATAAGGAAGCTCCATATAAATGTACTAGAGTTGCCAGCAGTCTGCCACGCTCTAAAGTGATTCAACGGATGGTTTCCTGGGAAATGTTGCAAAATCAGAATCAGCTTCCACGTAGTTGCCTACATAAACCACCAAGGAGGAACAAAGAGTATCCTCATGTGAACTACAACCATCCGCCTCCTCACTTGGTGCCAGAAATTCAATTACCTCAAGGCGGAACAGCCTTTCCAGAGGAAAATCAAGCCAAAATGTACTTATTTCGGTATCAACTGTGGAGTGGCATCTTCACTCCCGTATATGCCAGATGATATGTTTTTCAAGACTTTACGGACATGGTAGATCTGTTTGCAACAACAAGAATTCACCAACTCCCAACATATCTGCACGTGGCTAGCGGACTAGAAAGCCTGGGTGAGAGACTGCTTTACCGAATAGTTGGGAGAAACCTGATTGCATCACGCCTTTCCACCGATCAAACACTTCTGGCGAAGGTACTGACAAAGTTACAGCAATCAAAGTCATGCAAGATGCTGCTGGTAGCCCCATTTGGCCACGAGTCAGGTTTGGTTTTTAGGCCCTGGTCAGCATAGCTGGAAATCACCAAAACTGATTCCTTTTAAGGCAAAATCTGTTTTTTGGTTGGACGGAAGAAACCAAGAGTGTCCTCCAAGGCTAAAAAAAATCTCTAACACTTGCTGTTGGCCTCCCTCAAGCTCGCCTTCAAATGCAAATGCTTTTCAAAGACGCTCTCCCTGTCGCAGGAGCAAGAAGGAAGTCAACCTCCTTTATCTACAATAGTAGACTTCGACGCTTCAACGTCTGGTGGCAAGAAATACAGGTTGACCGCTACTGCCTCTGTAGGAAACGTGGCTAACTTCCTGACCTCACTTTTTCAAGAAAACCTCAACCTTCAACTATTAGAACTACCTTTCTTGCCATCTCTACTATTCATGATAACCCATGGACATGATTAGAGAAGAGAAGGGGTCTCTCGGATCTCAGTAAGGGATGCTTAATACACGTCCTACATTAGAAAGAAAGCTCACTCCTTCGTGGGATCTTCCATTGGTCCTTCAGCTGACGCGCCGGCTAAGCCGTTGAAACCGTTGGACAAGGCCACCCTCTCGATTGACAAAAATACAGCATTCCCTTCCTCCTTATGGCGCTCTCCGACGATGTCAGAATCCATGCGTTATCAACTGACCAGAAGTATATGGGATTCTCCAACTCTCACAATGTCACTCTACTACTTCCTCGTGAGTTTCAGGCCAAAACCACAGATACTCAATCTTGCACCTCAAAACCTATAAGTCCAACCTTGTTTTATCCGGACACGCCGGGACCGGCGCTCATCCGGATATGGGATTTGGCCGGATATGCGATTTATTCTCAAACACATGCTAAACAGTGATTTCGTGGGATTAAATGTGTGACAATGTATTTATAATTGCTATACAACTGTAAACAAATGGTGATGATTATGAATGATATGAAATTGAAATAGAAATAAACAGAAATTATGGCACATTTTTTGCATGTTATTTCAATTATTGCTATATCTAATTGGATACTACACCAGTCCAGGATCGATCGTGTGTCAAAATTCCTCCACTTGTCTGAATGGCCGATCATTGCCTATTTAACTAGCGCTGCGGTTTATGTCAAAACTGATGGACATTTACACGGCATCGTAACAGTTCCGCCCAATAAACAGATTTTAATCATGGAATAAGGATCTAAATCCCTGTTAAAAAACAAGAAATCCATCATACAAGCTCGTGTGACGAAAGCTGCAAAGATGTGCAAATTGGGAAGCTGGGAAAGCCGCTCAGTTTGAGCTAAATGCCTTCCGGGTTTGGCACTCTCTGGTTTGGAAAGTTGTTTCTAGATATGAGTCTCACGTAGAATTTTAAATTAAACATTTGTTTTAGTTTGAAACATCTGTTGTGTTATTTTATTTACCTTTTTTTCATTTCCGTTTTTTCGATTTTATTGTATGCTCATATCGGTCCATTTATAGTGTGCTTAGATGGCACAATCAGTGTTTGTGTATGGTGTTTTTCTACGGTTAAATTGACCGCGTAGAAATATGGGTAGACGTTTCATATAGAAGTCCCATGGATGCAAATGAGGTATTGCCATTCATTCCGTCAAGCGCTACTGCACAACGTCATACAGCGCATGACGGAATCAATTGTAATACCTCATTTGCATCCATGGGACTTCTATATGAAACGTCTACCGAAATAGGTGCCATCGGGCCCGTGTTTCGGGCCGAAAAGTTTTTGATTGCGCATTTTTATCACGGTCATGGTGGCACAGCTATGATTTTTTAGGGATGTAGTCCGATTGACCTCGTTGTAGTGAGAACTTCCCCAGAAAACGAACCCAGTAAAAGGATGTGGGAAGCCCTTATTTCCATGGTAAGTCATTTATATAGGATAGTATACAAGTTCAACGGAAAAAAAATAGGTGGTAATAACGAAAAAAAATAAAGGAAAAAAATAGAAAAAAATACACCATGCAGGCGCAATCGGCCGCTAGTCACCGGCCGGGTAATAGAAGGATCCGGATAAATGGTGGCCGGATAAACGAGGTTGGACTGTAGTTCTTCCAGAGCTTCCCAGAATTACTGGTGATCCTGAAGATAAACGCTGGTGTCCAGTCAGAGCTCTCCGACATTATTACCACCGCACTGCCATCTTAAGGAAATCTATGGATTCTTCAATTTCTGACCACCTCTTCATCACTACAACTAAACCTTACAAACCTGCAACAAAGCAAACATTATCACGCTGGGTCACTTCCCTCATCTCTGATGCTTTGAAAGTGAAAGCCTCGTCACTGGACAGTAACATCGCCCTTAACCCGCATGCTCATGAAATTAGAAGTCGGGCAACTTCTTGGGCTTTTCACTTAGGAGTGAACATTTCTGATATTATGGAAGCAGCAGGACGCCTACAACGTTCCAGAACATTATATGAAAGACGTCCTTATAAGTAACCAAATCGTGGCCAAAACCATCCTGTCAGCAAAGCAGTCAGAGTAAGAGGAGGGATGCCATGCATCCTTATCAACATGCTCATAAGGTGAGGATTGCCAGTTTTACATGGCTATGTGTGCTTTGATATAGATGTGCTGTTATTGACATGCTATCATATATATGTATATGGCTGTACATTGGGGCAAAATTATTTCAGCTTCCATAAAAATTTCACGTGGCGAGAAACCCCGCAGCAACTGAGACTACCGGCTCCACTTCCTCCACCTAGTGACCAGTGTGGCAGTCATGCACTAGTTGGATCATTTCGTAATGTATAAAATGGATGAAATAGAATATACTCACCAGAATGTTGTGAGATTATTCTATTTACATACATGTATACTTACAAATGATCCAACTAGGAACCCTCATCCAGGCCCTTCCCCGCAAGTGGAGCCTTGGGGAAGGTACAAAAATGAGCAAGGATTCTGGGTGCCAGTGGCGTTAGTGATGGGCGTACCGATGCTAGCGTGGGACCGCTACCAGGCATGGGCGTACCACAATTTTTAATGTGGCATTAGGGGTGTCTCAAGGCTTTTTTGAGCACAAAAAATGCACTAGTTGGATCATACGTAAGTATACATGTATGTAAATAGAATAATCTCACAACATTCTGGTGAGTATAGTTTGTGTAAGCGTGCCGTGTGCATAACTTTCACCGCGGCATGGCTGCTTTCTCGTCACTCGTGTTCGACCTGTGCAGCATGCAAGGTTGTAATTGTAAGCATGCAAGGTAGTAAACATGCAATGCAATGCAAGTCACATCACATTGACCCTATAACATTTACGATTATCATCATATTTTCTTTAATAACACTTTTAAACTTCATTAACAACAACTTGGTTACCCCCGGCCCTGGAAGGTAGGCCGTATCAACAAATGCGAAATACCAGTGACAAAATCGCATTGGTAAATCTATGCATATTGATCACGCAGCGGCCTGTACTGATCCGACGCTGGTCAAATTATGCACCAAATTGATGCTGAGACTGTCAAGTTTACCAAAAAAATTCTAAAATTCCCCAAATAAACTCCAATAAAATACACCAATCAAAGAAAGAGGGGCATTTTACTCACCAAAAACAAGCAAGTTGGTCAGATTTGAAGCAAACTCGTACCAAACGGCGACACAAAAATTTAGGTAACTCGGCGAAACAAGTACCGATATTGCGACATAATGAAAGCAATTTTGATGCCTTGAAAGTAGTGCTATCGATTAAATGACGTTATGATTGGTCACATATTTGTTTTAACCAAAAGAAGCGCTAAAACGAGGGAATCCCGTATCATTTACATCGACTTTGGGAATTTCTTGTAAACAGTTCGGTGACGTCCACTAAATAGGGGAACAGTCGCACTACATTGCTATTTGGCATAAATTAGTTTCCCTACGAATCGGTACAATGTATGTGTAATATGTTATATGTAGACCGGTTGCGGTAGAACTTAAACCCGTGGCTTGTGTCTCTGTGACTTTGCTTAACATTGAAGCGACACTGTGGCTACGATGCCAGGTTGAAATAAAGAAGAACTGCAATTTTAGTTTTGAACAGTAATGCAAATTGTACTTTTTTAAAGGCTCTTGTGCGGATGTGGATGAAACCTTTCCCCTTAGTTTTAGAAATAAGCTTTACAATGTTGAGGTACTCGAGAGTCAGCTTCCATAGAGTCACAGTGTGCATCAATTTAATAGGTGGTCCATGGTGATGGGACTGCCAGAGTTAACTCCTGGGGATGTTTGTGAGCTACTATGTTATTGTGAGTACTCTTGCTTATCCAACATAGGAGGGCCCAGGGTTGTTGGCGTATATTTTGTCCGCGCCGAAAGAATTTCGGAAGGGGACTTTATCAATGGGCTCCGGTCCGTATGTTCTGTGTGTCTGTTAGATGTACAAATGGTAACCTGGAACATTTGGGCATATTTTTTTTTTTCTGGATGATTTAGAGTCTCCAAACTTGGGTATTTGGTTGGAGGGGGAAAACCCTACTAATCATGTAATTCATTTCCCCAGGTCCTCCCCTGGTCTGTTCCGGGGGTAGGAAAAAAAGGTCAAGAGCAAAAGGTCAATACTGCCCATCAAAGTTTGGCCATATTGTTTACGATTTACTGAGTCCCACCAAGGCTACGATGAGGTAACTTGGGGGAAAGAAGCTTTTTGATGAGTTCTCGACCCGATTAGATTTGGGGCATAAAATATGCTACTAAGTATCTTAGTAATAGCATAATTTATAAATTTTCCGCAAGAACTTGTAATAACACGTTATCGTGAGTTCCGTATAAGGCGTATAATTAGGTAACTTGGTGGAAAGCAGCAGGTTGAAGAGTTCTCGACCTGAGTTTGGATTTTGGGCGTCTTTCGGGCACATTAACTTATGCAAATGGCCTCATTAATATGCAAAATCAGTCGTAATCAGCTATATTTGTTTGAAACGGTGCATCGGATACGTCAAATTCCTTCACTGCATGAAAGCTTATAATGGGCGCATGATTCTTTTATATTTGAAAATGTGTGACATAATGCGGCGTCATGGTATGCAAATGAGCTAATTAAATATTAATAATTAAGTTTTTTATAATAAATTATAATCAGATATACAAAATTCCTGTTGCTATTTTAAAGACCACTCTGCCATACTCTTGGTGTGCATCCTAATTGGGTCAAAGTGCTTGTGGGCCAATTAAAGTGGCGGTTTTCTTGATGCATTGATCTAATTAAATAGCATAAGTGCTGTATACTGAAACGGTACCTGGGTAGCAAGGGGGGAGGGGTGGGGTTGTGTGTTTTGTTGGTTATTGTTTTTTTGTTGGTGGTGGTGGTGAAGGGGTGGGGTGTCTCGGGAAGGGGTTGGGGTTGGGTGTCTCGGGAGGGGAGTGGGTGGAGTCTCGGGGAGGGGTGGGTTGGGTGTCTCGGTAGTGAGGGATGGGGTAACCTTTGGTGAGAGGTGAGGGGTGGGGTGCCTGGGGGGGGGGTATCTCGGGGAGGGGAGGGGTGGGTGTCTCCAGGGAGGGTAGGGGTGGGTGTCTCTGGCTGGGGGAGGGGTGGGTGTCTCGGGGAGGGGAGGGTGGTGTCTCGGGGAGGGGAGTAGGGTTTACTCGGGAGGGTAGGGTGACTCGGGGAGGTGGGGTGTCGGGTGCAGTGGGACGGGTGGGTTGTCGGGGAGTGGTACGGGTGGGGTTCGGTAAGGGCACGTGTGGGGCGTCGTATCGTAGGGGGCGGGGTGGGGTGTCTCGGGGAGGGTGTCGGGATTGGTGGGTGTGGTTTTGGGGAGAACCTGTGTGTGTCGGGGAGGGGTACTGGTGGGTTCATATTGTAAAATTCGTACATTGTCGTGCATTATGCGGCATGTTATTGATTGCGACAGGTCGGTGTGCGCATATTTTACATCGCGTAAATCCGAGTGTCGCCTTGTTTAATGTTAAATTGGCTGTGTGTGAAATAAAGGATATAAAAATGGTAAACGCCAATAATTGTAAGTATTTACAATTGGCCATTATGATATTCAGAATAAATACAAACCTGTTGAAACCTGTGGATGCAACTTACTTCTGATGATGATATCCTTAGTTTGTTTATCCTTAGGCCCACTTTACACACAACTTGTTTCCATTCTTATGTTTTTTATGCCTTATTAGGGAAGAAAAAGGAAAATTGATGAATTCTCATCATTACTTGAAACTAACCTTAAAGAGTTGGACAAGCCACCTGCAGGAGAAGGACGAGACTCTCCCGACTCTCCCGAGACGAGCAGCGGAAAGGATTCTCCCGACACAGGAATGATAGCACCACCTCCGTCTGAGATGTCTTCGTATGCAGGAGACTCCATGAACCAAACCAGGGATATTATTATACCGCCCGCTGCACCAAGGGCTCCCAAGGGATTAGGTATGTTTCACTTTAGTGGATTAATGTGCTCTCCTAAAATACATCCAAGTTTGGCTGCATTAAAAAAAGATGAGGCAACATACTGACCTTTATACCAGAAATACTGTAAGAATGGTGGTAGTCCTCTGGGGGGGGGTTTCATCAAAGCATTTTAGGATTATACCATAGAATTAAAAGAGGAAGAAACAAATTGTGTGTATTATTGAATAGTCCAAGAGCGTAACCAATAATTTCTTTCACACCACGCTCGTCGTTCGTGTTGTTGCGCAAGCAGCTGCTTGTCATCGCTGTTGCTGTGCAAGCACATAAAAATCTGTGCCCCACGGGTTATGTTGTGGGTGTTGCATTACCCCAGTGTTACCTTGTCTGACTGGCCATTTTTTCTGCAATAATTATGCAAAAACCAATCGATGGTAGAAAACATGCACGTAATGTACAAAGTCTCTCAATAACCCCTGTTAATTTTGCTTAAGAAAAGAGATATTTGAGTCAGAGTGATAGCTTGTGGCATTAGTTTTTGTTTTCACTCTCTAAATGCAATGAACATAAAATACTTGCATGTCTCATAAATATGCATAAAGGCTTCCCAAATACGATGATATTATTGTCCCATTGGATGGTGCCCAAAACTATGATAATGAGGTGCATATGCTCATTATAATGCTTTGGGGCACCTCAATTCTGGTTACGCCATTTCAGGAGAATGCACCCGTCTGGGTATAAATAGGGGTGATATAAATAGAAATCTGTGGATTATACTCATAACTGTTGCATGTTGTATTTTCTCCTCCAGGCAATGCAACGATGACAACGTCAGGTCGTCTGATGGATAGAATAGCTGTTCTGAAGAAAGATATAATTCAAGGAGTTGGCTTTGAAGTGTTACAGGCAGCCTATGAAATCTTGGAGAATGGAGATGAGGAGGACACAGAGGTATGCCAAATATTATTCCCCCCTCAAAAAAAAAATCACCTCCCCATTCGATTAAAATTTTAAAGGCCCAAAGAACTTCAGCTGCTTGTAGGGCCATCCTTTTGTGTTCCTTTTAGTTAAACCATTTGGACCATACCACTTTCCTGGGAGGTAGGTTAGGTCATTAAAGTTGTGGGGTAGATATACCAAGATTTTTTTTTTCTTTGAATGAATTCTTAGTGACATAAGCATGAAAACTTACTAAGTAAGTCAGAATAACTATTTCCTTCCATAACAGCAAAACAAATCCTACAAAAACCCTGTTTGTAAGCTGTTTGTCTCAAAATGGAAAATCAACCTATTTTCAACAAATATTGGGAAAAATGGGGTTTACTTGGGGTAGGGGGATGTTAGTATTTACTCGGTATGAATGCAAAGGAGAGACCATAGCTACACATTGATACCAGATTTACTACATATGGTGTTTTGTGAGCAAAAATATAGAGAGTTACAACAACTCCTGGTAAGATGAGTTACAAAATATATGCAAGCAGAGGTTATATTTGATCAAGTGTGGACCAGAAATGATGAGACTAATACAGACTACAAAATCTGAACACAGAAACAATACCTCTGCTTGCATATTTCAGAATAGAGGTCTTCCACCTTTCGGAATAGCGGCCATCTTGCCGGGAATAGTAAAGTCCATTCCAAATTTCTGGAGACTTTCTAAATCTAAAGAACGACATGTATGTTGGATATGTATGCATAAAAGTATGGGTCACACTTTGACTAGCACAAGTACTTTGAGGTCGGGTATTAAATTGATCTGAATGACAAATACTATGGGAACTAACACCTTTTGTTATAGGTTATGCATGAGTGAGGTGAAAGACCTCTATGGCCATGTGTCTTGAATTGGGGCTTGCTCTAGGGTGGAGCTGTTTCATATTTTAGAGAAATCTGACATGTTTGCAATGATTAGAGTACTTAAATGTCATTGATTACTTCCAAGTAAGCACTCATTTTAAAGCCTATTTAGTTAGCTTTAAGTTGATGCCAAAATTATCTTAATCAGACTTCAGTAACTAAAATTATGACTAATTAAGTAAACAAAGATGGAGGGTGGAGCAATTGGGAAATGGAGATTGGGACACGGTACCATGTAAAGTTTATTGTTTTTCTTTATCTTAACAATCATTTAATTAATTTGAATTATATATCAACTTAAAGCTAATTAACTGCCCTTTAATTTGAGACCATAAATATTGTTGTGGGACTCTAATTATAGAAATTATAATCAAATAATTGATTAATTAGCAAGTTGGGATTGAGAATACAATGGAACACGATAAACCTACAATATGAGAAAACAATGTTTATTCAGCCCAATATGTTTCTTCATACCATTCAACAAGATAACAACTTAAAACTAATGAATTACACTTCAATTCAATGTCTAATTAACATAGACCTAACATTTTAATGAAGCTCATTAATTAATTACACAAGCTGGGATGCAGAGGAATTGGGCACAGTACGTTGCAAATTTTATAGGTGAAAATGAGTCTGTTTTTACTCAGTAAAAGACACTTTTGAATATGTCCTGTTTTAATTCTACAATTACAGATTTAAATATTAAGATTACCAAAATGAATGTTCTTGATTAAATAATAATTAAATTATTCTTAATCAATCAAGTGAAGAAACAAGAGTGGAGGAATGAGGACAAGCTGGTATATCGAAAAGATGAGACATGTAAGCCCCTACGGTAACTGCAAATTAGGTTAATTTGAGGGGTTTGATTATCAGAAAAATAAATTCAATCATGAAATGTTTACTTTAAAGAGTGGTTAGGTTATACTTGGTGTTATTCTCTTTAATCCATATGACTTGTTAATTCTTAACATGTGAGCTCCCAATTTGAGCATGCGACACTGTAAATTAATACTTGTCATACAGTAAACAATTTTCACAAGGGTTATAACCCTATTAATGTTTACATTTTATGAATAGTTATTGGATTTACTTTGCAAATACTTGATTGTGCTTCAGCTGAAGCTACTTGCAAGAAGTCTTTAGGACTTTATGCAATATTTGCATATTTTTGATGCCAATTTCGTTTCCCGTTGCTCCCAAAATCATAAAAATAGTTTTACTAGGGGTATCCCTGTCAAACTAGTCTTGTTAGATGGGGCAAATACCTCTAGTTTACATAAATATGCTTGTTTTTTGGATAGGTGCTTTGGGTTGATGCAAGGCTACTTTGAAGAAATACCACTTTTTGTCTACTTTTTCATGAGTATTTTGATCAATAACTCCTTAAGACCTAGCCCTACTGCAATTTTGATAGTATATTTGGAAGGATTGGACAATTTCCTTTCAAAAATGTTTACTTTTCATATGCTAGCATGTATAGTTTGGAAGTTATAAAGGTTTAAGCTCAAAATGATGTGTGATACTTGAAATTTGCAGACAAAATGCAAACAGGCCCCACTTCAAGACGCATGGCCCTATGTATAATGCAGTCAAGCAAAATGAGTCATAAGTTGACCAAAATTAATTTTTGGTTTTGGGTATTTTCTGAAAAAGCAATATTTAAGAAAATGCCATGAAAATAGGACATACGGATCCCAAGCTATTGTATTTTGAATGACAATACCTCGAAAACAAAGAAGTGGAGAAAAAAGGTATAAAATTTGTACTATGTAATTGAGTCAATAATGATAATTCTTGGCCCACTTATTATTTGAATTTAAACAAAAAAACTTACATGGGTGGTAGGCAAAAGATTCCTCTAACACTTTCCAGGAAAAAAAGTCCATTTCCATATTTTTACCCCTCTTGCACCTATTTTTGGACCATATTTTGCAAAAACTTGATTTTGCTTGATTGCCTCACATGTTTTCTACCTGTTTTACAGCAAACTTTTGGAAAGGTATACTCTAACTTTTAACCATTTTCCCATTGTGTTGCAGGAACCACTGGTGGAACTAATGGGAAGAGCAAAGTTTGAATTGTACGGAGCCAAGATCTGGCAGCTGAAATTTTGTGAAGAGACTGTCTTTGGATAACAGCACTCTATGTTATCAACATGAAGTATGAGAAGTCTACTTACACCTGGAGTGTGGAATTCTGTTGTTCATGGATTGATTAAACAAAAGAATTCTATCTTTGGTGTACAAGAATGTGCATTGCGTATGGTATCTAAACTTTTCTACTATCATCTGAGGGCTTGTTTGCATATACTTAACTGTGAATGTGCTTTGTAATCAAAGGGCCAGTTCTTATTTATTTCTGTTTAAGGCTATAAGTTTTAATGTGGGATGAAAAGGTGATAGGCAGGCCCGTACGCAGGGGTGCGGGGGATGGGACCCCTCATAATTCCACAAAAGGGGTAAAAGGTCCACTTCATGCTGAATTTTTGGATATAAAACTTTAAAATTTAGAGAAATTTTTAAAAAGAAAATCTACTTTTTAGAGGCGAGATGTTCAAAAAGTCCAAGTCCCGCACCCCCACGAAAATAAATCCTGCGTACGACCCTGGTGGAAGGTAATCTTTATGTGAGAAACTTATGCGAGTGTATTAAGTTAGTGCTGCTGTCGCCACATTTTTGTTTGTTTTTCTTTTTACATTGAAATGACGGAATAATGAAAATCAAGCTTGTCATAAATCTGTTCTGGTATTTTGGTTTCCGCACCGTTCGCAGAAATGGCACATGTACGTGGATATGTGGTGTGTTATAAAAAGTATTAATTGTCAACATGGATTTGGGCATATCTGGGCCACATATGCAGTGAAAAATAGTTCATTAAAATAAACAGGATTTGACTAAAATGAATCTGTGATCAAACAAACAAAAACATTGGGTTTGAAATTGCGGTGTTCATGCAGTCGTGCAGCTTTTGTGGATCAATCTGTTTCTGTTGTACTTATGCCAAGTGACATAGATTCAACTTCAAACCCAAATATGAACTTCAAACTAACGATTTAAAAAACTTTCGATTCAGAGTACAATTAAGTGCCCTCCAAACAGCAGGTTGTTTCGATCCTTCCTCATAGTCTTGGCTTCTTGCCCTGATACTAAATTTTTACCCTTCCAGGTCAAAACTCCAGTCAGGCCTACAAAATCCCCAGGGCCATGGTACCGCAAGGTCCCAGAAAAAAATTGACAACTGCAGAAAATTTTCAAAAGTAAGGTAAACATAAACAAAAAAACACCTTTAAATAGTACAAAAGTGGTTCGAAAACAGGCCAGAGGACCAGAGTATTTTTTTTTTTTTTTTCCCAAAACACTGGGCCAAGCTGTAAGACTTTGTACTAATATTGCTCGTGATGTGCACTTACGCACATATGACACAGAAAATTTTGCACGCACTTCTTTTGAAGGTCCAGGCAGACAATGTTTTTGTAGAGCCTGAATCCAGTTGATCCCAGTAACACTGGTTCAACTGGAAACCAGTAGAAATCCAGTGATCCAGTGTCATAGCCAGTTGAATACAGTTAAAACAAAGTTGATTTCCACGAGGGGAAAATGGAACAATTTTCAACTAGGTTTTGTAGTGACAAGTTAAACTCAGTTAAGACCAGTTACAAACAGTTAAAAATAGTTGAAACCAGTTAATTCCATCACGAAAAATGGAACAACTTTCAACTAGGATCAACTGGAATTTTGACCTGGGCGGTCATTTCCATGTCTTGTTATTAGTCTCCTGTCCATCCCACCTGTCGAAGTCCTATGTTACTCATCCTCATATTGTTCTGTCAGTTCTTTCTCAATTACTGTTTTCAGTAAAAATTTAGATATTTTTTTCTTTGGGGGAGACACATCTTAAGCCCTCCGAGTTTATTGGACTCTTCCTCATGTATTCATTATTTATTTAACAGTTCTAGATCATGACCTTGCTTTGTAAGTTAACTTTTTGAAATTAAAAATAAATTTTGCTTGATTGTATTATCATCATCCATATTTTCGTAATATTATACGAGAATACGGTATCATTGTAAAGATGCCTTAACTGTTATGTTTTTAGTAATATATTAGGGGCACTTTATATATTCCCTGTATTTAAAATTTTGTAATTTTTGTATGTCCACATTCATTGTATTAATGTATTCTGATTGGAAGTAAAACATGATATTGGATTTAACAAAGCACTACTTATCTAGGACAAATTAATTGCATCCCGGTAATTCTGGCCAGCGTTTTAATTTAATGTAGAAAGCAGTGAACATATGGCATGAACTTGGTACTTTTGATAGAATACATTTAAATACCACAGGACATGTGTACATGTATTTGTGGTGTACTGAACTGTGCCATGAAGTTGAAAATACCAGAATTTGTGTTGGTGATCCCCTCGACTGGTACTAATCTTACAACATTCCTACAGGGGTATATCATAGTTTATTTATATTTGGAGTGACTTTTTGGGCATCATTTGTGTTCAACAAAGATTGTGTTCTAGTATGTGTTGGAATGTGGTTAAGAATATCGGTTAGATAGTTTTTGCTTACTGCCAGAATTGACATTCCACAATGGTTGGGTTGGGTCCATTCTGTGACCCTTGGCTTCCTTGTACCTGATGATTCAGCACTTTAGAATTCATACAACTGCTGAATTTTATCGGTCTCGTGGAATTTTATCAAGATTTAATCAGTACAGTGGGGCCCCGGGGGCGGGGGGGGTTCCTCAGGGTTTGTTGGTACCCTGCTCATTCCAGGGGTTCTGAAAGTGACCCCCCCCCTAACTGACCAATTTCAATGAAATAACCATACCCCTCACAGGACCAGTATTCCGTTAAAATATACCTGTTTTCCGATGAAAATAAATACCCCTACCAGGACCAATTTGTGGTAAATTATACCACCCCTAGCGAGACCATTCTTTTCAATCGTGAATAAAAAATATACCTTTTAAAGAACCAATCGATGAGAAAATAACACTTGTACACTTTCAAGAAAAATTTACACACTGCAGGGCAGGGTTATTTTACTGACTGTTAAAGTTATTTTCCCATTTTTTTCAATGAACCAGTCACAATCTACTGAATTTGATACCCCTAGCGGGACTAGAACTTGATTATTGTTGATTTGATACCCCTAGCGGTAGTCCCGCATTTGTAGCTAATCCCTCTTTTTTTGGAACGAGCATGGGTACCCGACCAAAATCCGACACCCCCCCTATACCGGGAAAGGGGGCACTAAACCTAACCTGTCCAAAAGCACCCACCATTGAATTTACTGGAAAGTGTGTTTATGCTATTTTTCATTAGCAAAGAATTAAGGGTTCTCATGCATATGATTTTGTCACACCCTGTGATATTGTATAACTGTGCCATATGAGGTAAGCATTAAACTATATAATATTGTGGAAAAAAGGTGTTCCCACTCATACACCAATCAAGAGCATGTGTGGGTATGATTGTCTGTACATGGGACCAATAGCTCAACATCCTCTCTAAAGGACAAGATATTTCAATGGTTCATTTGCCTCAAGTTACCACATGAACCATGGGGTGAGAAGAATTAAGTTTTAATCAGTACTCAATAGAAACTATGTACAAATTTTTTCATACCTGGTTAAATCCCAACAGTGGTCGCAACCTGGGAAGTACTAGCACCCAAAGGGGATATCCTTCCAGTCAGTAGACAATGCTTCTATTTTAAGATATTCAGAAGCAACAATGAAATGTGTTTTGTGTTCAAACAAATTGTGTTTACATAAAGATATGTGAAAATCATTGCTAGAATATAAAATTTCTTATGATGCCAATAATTAAAAAAAAATACATCGTGCTCGGACCGCATTTGTCGCCTGCCATCGCGGTTTTTTAATGATAGGTCTAATTTTGACCTTTGACCATGGCATGTGACGTTTTTGACCGTCTTAACAAATGAGGGACCAATGTTGCACCTATATTCAAGTTTTGGTTCATTGACTAAACACTTATGTCAATTTAGGAGTCAATTTTAACATTTTTAGCCTATCTTACAACTTGACCCTCAGCATGACCTTTGACCCTTGGGAATGTGACCTTTGACCTCATTCACAGAGGTGATCCAATGTTGCACCTATGGAGGGTCGTCGAGTTGCCAAATTGTGTAAACACGTATTTCAATACTAATAAATCGCACTCTCATCATAGTGCGCAGTTCACACTCCTTATCCATAGAAAAACGTTTAAAATTTGGCACGCGCCATGATGTAGGTTCAAGTTTGGTTCCAATTGAATAACTTCAAATTTCAATTAGGTCAATTTTAACATTTTCAGCCTATCTTACAATTACAACTTGACCTCACAGGACCTTTGACCTCATCAGCAAATGGTGGATCCCTGTTGCATCTATGACTGAAGTTCGGTTTAAAATCCATCACAGTTGCAGATATTACAAGCAAATGTTAACCCTTTTTCACAACAACAACAACAACAGACTACAGTGGACAAGTGATCCCAATGTGTCTTCCTGCCTTAGGGCAGGCGACACAAAAATCGTCCTTATAGATTGGACTGATTTTTGAACAACATGAAGCTTTAGCATAAAGGTATGTCATTTAAAATGCCAAGCACAGAGTATGTCAAATAAAATTCTTTTAAAATATAATTATAATACTGATACATCACCTCAATAGGGTAAAAGATGCTTTGTTTTGAAGTTTTCTGATATTTTAGGTATAGAAACGTGCCTTTTGTGGGCCCTGGGCCCCGAAAGCTTTTTTTTTAAATTTTACATAGTAGTTTGTACTTTCTCTGACCACACATGGATAAACTATGGCCCAGTTGCCACTGCCAACTTTATACTCTGCATACAGCATTGCTCTTACCCTTCAACCCGATATACTCTGGATAGGTTATAACATGTTATATAACACAAAAATATTTCTGTATTTATTGGTGGATACTATATCACGTGACATTTCCCCCATCACGGAGAAATAGTCATTTTATGGGAACTTTTGCCCTGCATTGGTATCTGACTAGCATTGAGTTGCGGGTGGCAGCTGATGCGACGAGACTGGCAAAAGTTTTTTCAAATGACAGAAAATATTTTTATATGTTATATAAAACAACTATGAATGCTCTATATTCGTGAAATGGTTGCAAAATACCTCCACTCGGTGACTGGAAACCGTGGGCCTACTATTTTCCCTCGACCGTCGTCTCGGGGAACATAGTAGACTCACGGCTCTAGTTACCTCGTGTTAAAATACACAAAAATAGTCCATGTCGAAAATATATTGAAATGTAAATATGCTTATAACCATGAATAATACGTTGGTTCTCTAGTTACAGTTTGTACACGATCATTAAAGTCGGCCGCTATGGTGCGGCTTATCTGGCGGTGCGGCTTATAAGTTAAGGTCTGAATCTTAATACCGCGATTTTAGGCCCTGCGCTTATCGCCGCCGGGCTTATATTCCAAATTACAAGGAGTTCTGTAGTTATTTTTGCACCATTTCCTCTAGAGCAGTCAGTAGTGTATATTACTTTCAGCGGGTTTAGATGGCTTCCCAACAACCTTGTGGTTATGTGAGAAGCATCTTGAACCCGCTGCCCTAAGACTCCCAGGCTTGTGTGTTTGTCTGCATCGGTGATTGAAAAATGTATAATTTGACATGTCTGAAAAAAAAATTAGTTCAGAGTGACTGTAGTTGCCTGTAGCAGGTTACAAGAATAAACTATTGGTAAGGGAATCCACAATGATCGACTAACTGATATGAAAAATAAACCTATTGTTATTTAATCTTAGCAAGCCACTGGGCAGATTTTTGGCAAAATGTAAATTTGCCTGTTAAACTTTGTGTATAAAATCAGTAAAAAGATAACCCACTTCCCCAGTGATTGAAGAGGGATAGTCCCTGTCTCTACCTCCGTGCACTGCAGTGATGTCATAACATTACGCCCCCCGTTCAAAGAAATGCCGTCTTGTGTGTGGGTTGATGAAGCGTGTTGCTTCAAGTCAGCGTGAGCAAATTACTCTTGCGACCCAATCTCTTGCTGACATCACTGCACAGAGGTAGCGGACAAGACTATAGTTCATGAAAGTGTCAACAATCTTATTTATTTCCTAGAAGTTAATAGTAATGTACACCTACAGAAGTTATGAGACATGTACATAATTATTTATTTGTTCAACAGATACAGATATAAAACATAACATCGTTAGGTCTACCATATTTATTACATTATATAACATGATAATTATAGCCTTTTGATTAAAACAATCAAAAAGATATATTTATATCAGTATGCACGGTCAGGCTTTTTAACCCTGTCTTTTATTGGCTATCATTCAGTGGGGGTGGTTTATCATGTTAACAAGAATTTGAATGGTATGTCAAAGCTCCGCACATCCATTACTGGGTAATAGATGGATCGTGCGGGCAGCAATTAGCGGTGTGCCTGACACCCCCAACACCGCGCGCGGTTATACGCGTCTTGCAGTCGCTGTTGGTACGCAAATGAAATTTACGCAGCGTTTGAGGATCACCGTGCGATGATTTTGGTTCCTAGGGTTGAAACATTTGTTTCAAGAGGGGTGTAATTATTAAAGAAAATAACAAAGAAATGGTGTAAGAATATTGGTTGACAAAAAAATTATGTCGATAAAAAAGCAAAAAAAAGTTTACACAAATTTTTTTGTTTTTTTTCTAAAAAATTTTAAGAATGAGAATAAAAGATGAGATTTGTGGTTTTGGTGCGCCGGCATCCACCACTCAAAATCTTGGATCGGCCCAATCCATTATACCATCTAAGATGGCCAAAACAACAAATCTCATCTTTTATTATAATTCTTAAACCATGAAAACTTATCAAATGGCCGGTAACACTCATGGAGTTAAAATAAATCATGTACATGTGCAACATCGTGTACAATTTGGTTAAGATATGAAGTGAAGCGCAGTCTAAAACGGATAGACAATAACTTGCTACTGGGAAGGACAGACTGTTTAAAAGCTGATGTCTTAATATCATAGCCTCTATTTAGACCTTGTATTGCAATACTGAAAATACCATTTTAACAACAACTGTTTCTCAAAATTGAGTCAATGTCAGTGGGTAAATTTGTTTTGACATTGGGAGATGATTGGTGATGGAAAGTACAAATGAAAACACCGGTTTTGCGACAAAATATAATTACCATTTAGAACTAATTGTTTAATGTAATTAAAACTAGAACAAAATGTGTGCAAGAACACAGTCAAAATAACTATTTTAAAACTAATATGGTAAAAAATATGAGGTTATTTATCCAAACGTTGGCACATATAGACCATCCACCTCAACTTTTTGGGGTATATTACCCCCTCCCCGGATTGACGCCTATGGTCAATGTGACTTGCAACATAACCAACTATTAACAAACTTTGGCACAAATTTAGTACTTCATGTATATAGCTACCAAAGATTTGTCAGTACTGAAGTCCAGATTGTCAGTACCTTCGCTAATTAAACCAGTCAAATCAAAATCAAGCATTTAGCAGTGAAACTATCTGCATTGGTTATTTCTATTATTTAATTGCATAGCACTTCCAAGTTGGAAGAGTACGAATGATTGACAAATCATGCCGAGATTTAGTAAACTCTCAAAGAGGGATTACATAGGTTTGCCACCATTTTGATATTAGGAATTAAATCCTTAGTATGTAATGTTTGGAAAATCCACATAATCGAAACCATCCCATGCCTCGACGTTTGGCCCATTGAAATGAAATGTATTCTAGCAAGGAGATTAAGTTATGTATTTAGTGTTTTTAAAACAATCTGTAGTAAAATCCTGTATTAAAGTCGTACATATTTTACTTGACCATTGCCCACTTTGAATGATTTGGCGTAAATTTAAGGTTAAAGGGGATGATTTTGACTAAAGATTTACATTCCATTCGAGTTATTAAGGATTTTTCTTTAGTGTAAAAGTAAAAATTGTTGGCCCCTGCTGTGCAACAAAGGACATTTACCAAAGAATCGGAGCATGCCTGATACTTACTACAACACCCACGTATCTTATGCCAAGATCATTGTGGTGTTTTGGAAAATTTATCCAAAAAGTTTTTATTAGCTGTATGAGACACGTATAATCCAGAAAATGTAAATATGACACTCCAAATATAACCTAGAAGTACCCAGACATCCTTTTCAAGCTAGGTTGTCTGTGGCAACTGTTTGCAGTGGCCCCATGTCCATATCTTCATGTTAAACTCGTACAGAATAAATTGTCAATCTTTCATCAAACTCCCATATACATTCTGTAGGCTGTAATCTTCAGTGCGATAGGCTGTATTTCATAACTAATATGTGATGTGTTACATTACACCCTCAGAAAAAAACAAAATCGGCCCTACTATAGTTACTGCAGTTCAGTGTGGTTGAAGCCAAGTAATTCCAGATTACTTTTGAGCTGCCTACTTTCATCAAAAATGGGAAAGTCAATTATTTTAGAGATTTTAATGGGTGTTCCACAGACAGTATTGGACTCTTTGCCTGAGTCTGTTAACAGGGGGGTATGTGTATGCATGTAAAACACATGAAGATCAAAGGTCACATTATTTATGCAGTGTAATCGAAATTTGCAAGAAACTTACCAGTTATTTTTAGTAAGAGAGACTTTGAGAAAAAGAACAATTACAATTAGTTTACTCATTTCATTTTGTAAAACAGGGGCATAGGCGATTAAAACAAAACCACAAGTTACTGTATGCTGAACTTTCTCTGTATTATTAATTAGGCAAAGTTGGTATGAAATATAGTCTACATCAGAATCCTTGGATTTTGGTTTTCAACCTGTGTATTTTACATCGCTCAATCATTAGTGGCATTATTATTCCAGGCCGTCCCCAACCCTAAAAAATATGCATTTGCCACTCAACTCCGAGGATACATAACAAGAGCTTTCTCTGATTCAACAAACTTGCTACATTTTTATTAAAGGGGGTCTGACCAGATTTAACGTCTTGACATTTGTCAGTCTTGATAGAATGGCCCAGTTACCTCAAACCCATCTGTAAAGTTTCGGGCGATCTTTCAACCGTTTTTTTTTTTAAAGGTGCAATGAGATTTTGAGGCACCCAAAATTGTGTCATAATAGTAATGTTATATAGCAGTATTCACTCAAAGATTGTCTTACCTTGTATTAGGCTACAGAAATGTCTTAAAATAGGAAAAGTGATTTTGAGTTTGCTTATTTATTTCAATAGCGTTAAACAGGATGAATTTCATATTGCTCATATTACGAAATGTAGAAAATTTCTCAAAAATTTTGACAAACAAAATCATTCTCAGCTTAATCCTTTCAGGCATGGGTATGTTGTTTGATGGAAAGTTTGACATACGGGCAAAAAATCGAGTATCTTCTCACGATTTTTTTTAGGGCACCTGGTATGTGAAATCTCTAGGTTGCACCTTTAGTGAGAGCTAAAGTTAGCTCATAACATCCAAACCGGACATCCTTTAGCCCTAAGTATTCAAAGGGTGGTAAATCCGTGGGGAAGAGGCTATAGCCCAAGCGGGCCGTGGACCTTTAAGTAAAAACCAATGTAGCATTATAAATATCATTGTAATGTAATTGTAATACATCTAGGGCCAAATATCCAAAATTCAGTTTTGATCCATCCCCTTTTCTGGCAAAGGGGGGGGATGACCAGTGTCAATCAATCTTTTAAAAAGACAGTTCAGAAAGTCATATTTTGCGAAGTTGTTCAAGCAGATATTTTAGCTGGTTTTGTGCTCACCAACCCACAAAGAACCATACAATATGAAAATTTGTGTTTTAAAGGCACAAAATTTGTTTAATTTTTGTAGGAAATTGAATGTTGGGTGCTCAGAACGATGAAAGGGTGCATTTTTTTGATATCGTACAATTTTTTTGAGAGTATAAATGAATTCAAATTTACTTCTATGTATATACTTGCTACGTGTGTGTGTTATGTTGCTTTAGTTGTACTATATTATAGAAAGGTTTATCTCTAAGATATTTAATATCACTTGGGTTTCTCTATGTATATGACTTTTAAAGGGGCATTTTGCGATCCAGTCTTGTTCCCCCCCCCAACAAAAAAGTGGAAGACGTTTCATATACAGGGTGAGTAAAAAAAAACTTGACCCTGATGGTATCCGCCATTTTTAATTTTGATGTAACATATATCTAACATATTTGGTATCAACTAAAAGCTTAGTTCATTATCTTTAATTTACCGCAAAGATCGTTCACATACCGAGCTACAGTCGTTTGAATCAAGTAGTCTGTTTTGCGCTCTGTCCACGGATTCACATTGAAATGAATGGCGTTCAGAGAAGCAAATTAGTGTCCAGAAGAAAATTGGACTATTTATTGACTGCAGAATAAATGTGGCGCTATGTAACCCCACACATTTCAGTCACAATTTACCATCAATGTCCTCTTAACATTTCTACGTCCTCATCACTCATAAAAATCATTTGAAAAATAAATTACCTTGATACATGTATCAGTTTCTGGAGGAGTTGAATGAATCATACCATATGAAGGAACAGACATCGGTGACAACCTTTTGAGGTTTAAAGTATTGTCTATATTTGCATACCAAAATAAGCTACATGTTGAAAAAGGTGTTTCTTATAAAACTTACCATTTTCACTCGCTTTTGCACCTTTAAGATACCACTTTATTTGACATAAACATAGACATACCCTTATCATCATTTTGGGGGTTCACTTGCTTATTAACCGCCGTGCATCCAAATGGGAATCCGTGGATAGGGGTAAAAACTGACTACTTGATTCCAAAGAATGTAGCTCGGCCTATACTTATCCGATTAGAATTATCTTTGCAGCAAATTAAAGATAATGAAATAAGTTTTCCGATGATACCACATATGTTAGATATATGATATTTACAAATTCAAAATGGCGGACACAATCAGGGTCAAGTTTTTTTGGACTCACCCTGTAGAAGTCCCACGTATGCAAATGAGGTATTGCCAATTATTCCGTCAAGTGCTATTGCACAACATCATACAGTGCATGACGGAATCAAGTGTAATATTCATTACATTGGACTTCTGTATGAAACGTTTAACAAACAAGTTGAGATTTTTTATATCATCTGAACCGTTCATCTCGTATAATATGTGTGCCTAATTTTACTTGCACATTTGATCTAATCTATTAAAAAAATGGTAATTTGGTAAATTAAAGTACAATTTTTTCAAATGTGTCAGTGTCTCTTTAAGTTAGTTGGAGAATTATGACCCCTAAAAGAATTTAACTTTGCACACTATAAGTGTGTGTGGAGTGTGTCAAATTGTCTGGTGGTTGGACAAAGTAGAAGTTATATTGTCCAAACATGAAAAAAGTTGCACATATTTGAGCAGGGAAAGCCACACACACACACACAAAACCCTTTGGCTCTCTGGGTATTATAATCTTCAAACGCTTTACTGGTATTACTCTCAATCTCTCTATAAGAGAATATACAGTAGCTTCCCACAATGCTTGCTTCCAATGGAGGTTTTTGTACAGGTAATCATGTGAATCGTTAGCGATGAAACATTCTTAAAATGCAAGTTTGTTATCAGTATTGTTAATTTAGCCATGTTTCATCTCTAACGATTCACATCAGTAGCTGTACAAAAACCTCCATTGGAAGCAATGCATTGTGGGAAACTACTGATATCTTCTCTTTATCTCTATTGTCATGGGAAGAGTGCTTGAAGTTTTAATATTGTTGAAAACCCCCACCCCAACCTGTCCTTTCCCACCCTTCCCCACCCCAGTATTCAAAGTTACATTCAGACAGAAGTCTAAACTGTGTTGGGTGTTTTCAGAGTCATGAATACAGAGTACCCATTTTATTTATGTAATGTAGTACTATTGTTGTGTGTGATTAGTAGATATCACTTTTCTATATTATATCTATCATTCAGAAAGCCAGTGATATGTGCACTCCTGGAAACTTGAAAATTGGTGATTGAAATGTTGTGCCCTTTGGTAATTCCAATTGTGTGACCCATCTACATTTATTTCTAATATTCCTAATATATGTGAATTGTGAATAATTTGTGCCTGTATATTTTGCTATGAGGGAGTTGTTAACTTGTTACGTATTCACAGTGCCTACCATCTATGTTTGAATTGTATTTGTTTGTTTATATGACTCGTACCAAATTTTATGAATCCAAAGGATGGATATCAGTATTGTTTATAAAACAAAATAATAAATACGAAAAAAACAATTTGTCAGTTTCATAATTGGTAATTATTTCCATCACCAGCAGATGACAGCAGTCTTAGCTCAGCGTTGTTACTCCTCGTGATCAATAAGAAAAAGAGAATCGCTGCTTTTTCGATTTTCAGGTAGTCCAAAATTTGCACAGTTGCCAGTATAAGGAGCATCCAATACAGTGTCTTGAATCTTAATGTCCATGTAGCTTTCGCCCTCCTCTTCAGTAATACCTGTTACTTGATTGTCATGTTTGATTTCATGAAGTAATATCGAGTTATAAGGCGGGGGTGGATCCTCTATCCGTGGTGGTTTGTCGAAATTTCTGCTCCGACCTGAGCAAAGAATAAGTGTTTTTTTATTAAAATTACAATGTATTCAAGTGTAATGTTACTAGTTTCATAAAAGACAAAAACAGTTGATTCGAGTATATCCCACTGTTTTTTGACATGAGATATGGTCAGAATTCAGGGGTGAGACTTTACTCCAGACCTGCTAAGTCTGTTATTCATTTAGGTTGAGTGGCATATTCATTTAAGTTGAGACATTTCTATTTGAAAAAAGTTATTGGCCCAGTAGAAAAACAAAATTTATAAAGATTTTTTAACCCTTTTGAAATATACTTTTTGTGTCATCTGTAAGAGGGCACATATGGATTGCTGTGGTATTGTTTGTTTATATCTGTGTATCCGATGTTCACCCTAAACATAATTGCCCACTGTTTCCACGTACGTGCACAAATTTTCATGGCACTTGCATGGTCCTTGGGTAGTGCCCCACAAGTTACCCCTCACAAGAGTGGGGTCAAAGGTCATCTAGAGGTCATGACAGGCTCAAAATGGACAGATTTATCAAATAGCTTGGTGTATCCATGCGTTAATCAATTTTCATGACACTTGGATATCATGTTCCTTGGGTAGTGGTCCACATGTTGTGACCTTTGTCCCCATTCACAAATGGTGATGGCAGACAACAATGCTGTATTTTTATAAAATAAAAATTGCATCACAGGTCTATTTGATGAGCCCAAATTTAGTGGAGGTATATATTGAGTATTCTATTGTTTCTCAAATTTTTACAAAACTTTGGTTTGGTATTATTCTTGAGAACAGAACAGTTCTATAATAAAGTGACTCTGGAGTAATTTTATTCAGCAGATGACGGAAATGGCATTTAACACAAAACACACGCCGGAGTTGATTCCCACGGCATCCACCCCGACCGGTCTGTGACTTTTGTTGCTGTTTTAATATCAATAAGTACGAGTCTGAAATTCCTGTAATAGACATATTTATTGATTAAAGTTACTGCAAACTTAAAAGTTAGCCTACAAATTACCTGGATGTCTTTAGCCTCTTATTAATGCCCCTATTTTGTAGTCCATCTAGAAGGACCTTCGTTCTCCCACTGACCTTGCCACCGAGCGCATAGCGCGAGGCTTCGCGCTCGTTGGCTAGGTCACGGGGGATATACACATGGGAGGCACATGGTACTTCTAGATGGACTACTTTTTGGGGTATGGTATTTTTATTGTCAAACATCTGTATCCTATGCAATGGCCTAGCCGATCCTCTGCAAGCAAATTGAAGAAATATTTTCATGTATTTTGTGAAATAATTACATTCCTATAACTAATTGTGCCAAAAATCCAAAAATAAAACAAAATATATTTTTAGTTCCGTTGGACACGCCCTCCAAACCTACATGCAGTCATAGAGCTTACAGGCTTTTTTTGGGGTTCAATAATACTTTACAAAAAAGCAAGTGCATATTCCACCCCTTCCCACACTCAAATTTTATTTTCATAACTCTTCTTATAATTCTGCCAAAAAATAAGGATTGCTGTAATTCCGTCATTATCGGTGTCCAAGCCCCCACACAGTACATTTTTTTTTGGTGAGAGTAATACTTTTACAAAAAATATACTGTAATTTCATCCCTTAGCCTGCTCCTTTTATACCTATTTTGTGCAGAAAATAAAGGAAATATGTTGTAGTTTCTTTGGACACGGCTTCCAAACCCACCCGTCAGTACATCGGGTTTATTTGCCCATTTTGGTGAAATATATTTTACAAATATGACTTGACTTTATGAACTTAGAAGTCATAGGAACGGTGTGTCCCTTCGCTCTCCTACTAGTAGTCCTCCTCCATTCAGATCTTCCTTGGGCCAGATTTCTGCTTCTTGTATGGCATTCCCAAATGGTTGGACTTGATCCTTCATCCATGGGAGGGCGTCCTGGAAGTCGGTCGGGCAGTGAAGTCTTCTTATAGTCTTTGGATGGAGTCGATGGTCTGGCATTCTGGCACATGACCGAACCATTTCATACGGCGATTGCAGACTTCTTCTAGGATGGTCTTTGTTATGTTAAGTCTTTTGCTTGATATCCTCGTTTCCTCATCATGTCCATTAGACGGCACCCCAAGGAGGACCGGAGACACCCATTTCAAGCTTCGAGTCTTGTTTTTTTCAGCTTTACGGAGTGTCCCCCGATTCTGCCTCCATATATGGCAATAGGGAGTATAAGGGATCGGTAAATCCTCACTTTGAGTGACCTTGAGAGTCCTATTTAGACCAATGGAGCTTTTTAGTCTGCCAAAAGCAACACTCTGCAAATCTGGTCTGCGTTTACATCGGCCTCTACAGATGGGGATACTGCTGCCCAGAAAGACGAAGTCGTTCACTTTATCATTGGTGTATTGTTAAGTATAAGTCTCGTGGGTCTTCTGACATGATCTTGCATTTCGTAGGGTGATTTTCATTCCCCCCGACGCAGCTTTCTCAAGCTCATTTGTAGAAACTTGTAGCTTTTCAAAGACAAGTTCCATGAGTGTTGTATCGTCTCTAACGGATTTGTTAATGCCCATGTTACCCATCTGGATTCACCATCGCAATTTCTGGATGTCCTTCATTACAATTCCAAGAAAAGGTTGAAAAGACTGGGAGAGAGATGCATCCTTGTCTTACACCAACTACCACTTCGAAACATTCAGTGATCTTGCCATTCACCATACTGAGCCATTGGTTTGTTTGTACATATGCTTTCTATTAGATCACTCGAACTTTGTCTTGTTCAATGGAGCGCAACATTTCCCAAGAGCCTCTCTCAGTGTTCCAAAAGCTCCTTGAAGCACAATTCCAATGAATTGGTATACGCCGTTCCCTAGCCTTTTCAACTGTTTTCCATTAACATCATTTGGTCTTAGTATACCCATATCATGAACTAGACCTCAGCGCAGCCCTTTTCTAAGGTCTGCCTTGACATAGTGTCATTGATGTGGAGGGTTTTTCCAGTGCAAAAAGTACCATCTTGTAGATTTGGTACAAATCTCCATTGCGATGTCCGATGTCTGCAGGAAACCCACAGAGTATCAATAACCACCGTCCAACCATACCGAATGGTCCCTTGCCAACGGGAGACCACATCGACAATACGGAAGTGCTATATGTGTGACGAACAGGTACCGGTAGAAGCAACCTAATGTCTGATGGATAACAACATCGAAGTCCTCACCATTGAGCTTAGTTTTTGTGTCATAGTTACAAATCCGTCTACAAACTCCATCAGTAGACTTCGAGCACCCTCACTCAACCCTGGGAATCCACCAAACCTCCACTTCTTCATTGGCGACATCAACAGCATGTACCAATGGGGCTACAATGAAACTAACAAAGACGGACAAGCTATCGAAGAATGGATAGACATTCAACATCTACGTCTCCTTCACGACTCTAGCTGCCGACATCATTTCATAGGTCCCCTTTGGAAGAGAGGTTATAACCCGATCTAGCTACTGTTAGCAAAAACTTCTAACCTTTGTAGCAAGATTGTTCTGGATCCTGTTCTACTAACTCAACATCGATCCAATCGGTATCCAAGTCACGCTGCAGTAAACCAAACAAAGTGCCCTTTTAGCGCCGCTTTACCTCCGCAATAACAGCAGACGCAAGGATTCACTGATGACCTGGATCAGAAACGTGAAGAGGATGCTCCAAAACCCCTAACTATGACAAATTTGCCCAACTAGGACCAAGACGGCACGGAGATTCAGACCCAGAGGCGTAGCGGAATATATCCCAGGCCTTTCCAAGGAATGTGCTAACATAATATAAAGAGTATATCACCATTTTGAAGCTGATCCTTTTTCGGCTGAACACTGCTAGGTTTAGGAAGTCTCGGAAGGATCTCCAGGAAAAGATCAAAACCTGGCACACTTTATTGAACTCCACCGATATGACCATAACAGCAAGAAAGCCCCTGGTCACCATCCGAAAGCTCCGAGGGGATCCACAGAACTCCACAGCAGCCAATGTTACACCCAACCATTGCCCACACCTGCTTTTAAATGGCAAGTGCATCAAAGAAAACCCAAGAAGATCAAACTAGACCATAAGAGGTAAAGTGGTGACCCTGGTTTCACTCGCCCCTCAACATGGACGAATTGGAATCCGCTATTGCTAAACCTTCAACCAGGAAAACAGTAGGCCTTGCCAACATCGCTACTGAGCAACTAAAAATCTTGGCCCCGTAGCAAAGGAATGGCTTCTTGAGCTCTACAATTCCTGCCTTATTTCCACATTTCCCAAAGACTGGAGGAAAGCACTGTTATGGCACTCCTAAAGCATGGGAAAGATCCATCCCATCCCAAGACCTACAGACCTATATCACTCTTTAGCCATACCCACAAGCTCTTTGAACGCCTCCTGCTCAATCGTATTGCACCTGTCATAGACGAACACCTCATACCGAACAAAGCAGGTTTCCGGCCAGGCCAAATCACACAAGCAAGTACTCAACCTAACTCCACGCATTGAGGATGGTTTTCGAGAGGGTTGTAACCGGACTAGTGTTCGTCGACCTATCAACAGCATACGACACTGTTATTCACAGATGCCATCTCCATAAGATCCTGGAAATTACCACGGACATCCGCTTGACTGAGCTTATCCGTGGATTGCTGGCTGAACAGGATGTTCTTTGTTCAGCTGGGGGCGAAGAAGAGCCGATGGCGTAGGCCTCGAATGGTCTACCACAAGGGATTGGTGCTTGCCACCTCTCCTGTCAACATATATACCGACGACCAACCTAGGATGCAGGAACCTGTCGTTTTAATTATGCAGACGATCTTGGAATAGCGCACAAGATACCGACTTCACATTGTTGAAGAGAGACTCCCAAAGCTTGATGAACCACTCCTTATCTATGAGGAAACCCCTACGTGCAAATCATCTAGCCACAGGTGTGTGCTTTCCATCTACGCAACCGGGAAGCCAAGCGCCAGCTTAAAGTTTCCCTGGTCTAGAGCTCCCCTGGAGCACTGTGATAACCCTGTCTACCTGGATTCACCTTGGCCGCACTCTCTCTGATAAGGACCCCCATTGAGAGAGACGACGAGTAAAGTAGTTCACGCATAACCTCTTGAACAAACTCACTGTCACCAGATGGGGTGCTCGCCCACATACCCCTACGATCGACGGCACTTGCCCTGTGCTACGCATGTGCAGAGTATGCCTGCCCTGTATGGGAAAGATCAACCCATGCCAAGAAGCTTGATCCAGCATTAAATGCATCCTGCGGGCTTATCACAGGATGCCTTCCTCCAACCACGGAAACTTGTACATCCTAGCAGGACTTGTTCCGCCAGACATCCGTTCGTAGCGTAGCGATGCATGCAAAAGCGTAGCTGCCAAGTATCCATGTGAAGCACCCTAGTCTGGACAGATACCTGCTGCCAACCGCCTTAAAACTAGAGAGAGTTTCTAAGGCAAAGTCCAACCTTCTTGAACAGTCTCTAAGGATGTAAAGATCAATCGCCTTGTGGAAAGAAAGACTTGCATCAACCAAGTAGCATCTATCGTTATTGAACCGGGTGAGCATCTCCCACCTGGAGCTGACTCCTCATGGGCTGAGGCGATGCCTCAATAGATTGAGCACCAGAACTGGCCGATTCTCGGTTTCCTTGCAGAAGTGGGGCAATCTGGAAAGCAGCCCAGGATACTACCTGTGGTTGTGGAACATAACCACAGACAATGGGCAACACCTCTTGTTCTGCCCCCTGCTGGAGCAACAAGCACAAACAAGGACCTTGCGAATTCAGTGAGCATCCCCAGACGTTGTACCCTCTGGGCTGGCTGGATCATATTTGAGAACCACGTGTTTGGACACGATAAGAAGAAGAAGCCTTTTCAAAACATATACTGCATATTCATCCTTCCCTTTTCACTTCACTCAAATTTCACTTATATATCTATTCCTAAAATTTCCAAGAACTAATTGTGTAAACAATAAAGGAAATACTCTCTAAATGTTAAACCGAGTGGAAAGGATGAATAAAAAATGAATGAAATGGAGGACAGCACCTTTTTAGTGGTAAATTTGATGGCCTACCTTGTGTGTACACCACTTCAATGACATCACGAGAACACACCATGTTGGGTTACACCAGAGGATGTTTTGAACCATCCCTAATTCTTGCATGTGGCCTCTACTGCACTTAACTAAACACATGTACTTAGGCATAAAGGTTTTCCAAAAGTTTAAGAACCACAGGACATTTCATGCTAAAAAATTCCCTAGTACTAATGCTTTGTGGGCTAAAGAGTGGAAAAGTCAGGATTCTATGTGTTGAGTATAGGATTTTTGTGGAATCACATTACCCATTTGTCCGGTGGATTTCCAAAACTGGCATTGTGGGGTTTACTCAATACACCCTCCTGGGTTTACACCTGTCACAAAGGAAAAAAAAGAACATTATGGATATGACGTACGTGTCATTCTAAATACGACTAAAGAAGAAAAATGTGTTTGTTTACTCCAAGTTTAGGTACAGCATGCAATTGGCAAAAAGAAGTAGACGACTACAAGAGGCGCAACCATGAGAATTTGCAACATGCGAGACCTAATTTGCCCAATAAAATACTAAAATTTCATATAACTATATTATATACCATTTTTAGCTTACCATATAACTATATTTGGTGTCACAGAAAAGATGGGAAACCTCTTCTAGCATAGGACATTGTGAAAGAGTGTGCACTTCTGATAAAATTGTGAATTTTTACACAAGTACTTTAAGCAGTAATCGTGATTAATTGTTAATCAGAAAAATGAAAAAAATCACAAATCCAGAATTTTGCTTGTCTGTAACAAGTACAGGTATCCTAACATACCTACAAATGATAAGACAGGAGCAAACCAATAAGCTAAAAAAATCGGTATTTAGTCTTTACTGTCCATACGGACACTTACTACAACCGTAATTGAATGGAGATTATATCTTTGAACAACTGACGTTTTCTGCTTTTCGGCCAATTCTTTAGTTGTAAAAAGTAACTTATGAGCATTCTACAAAATAGTTTCCTTTCACTTTTAAGCTATTCCTGCCAATTCATTTGCTCATTGGATGATCACTCTAGTGTCTTTTAGGCAGTGATAATCCATAAAATTGATGGAAGCAGTCAACCCCCTTAATGGACCCCAACTTAGGTTTCAAGGTTATACGGGTGGTAAAAATTTTAAAATGGTCCAATAATGTGAAAAGCACAGGACACTCTTTCTCAGATACTAGGATTCAAAAAGGTTTTTCACTATTCAATCTATGGCTTATTTTTTGGACGTTAGGTGCATGGTAAAAACTAAAAATAGGGAGAATGTCAATTTTGTGTGTACGGGGTAAAGTTGCTTTGATTTGTGGTTAATATGTGGTGCAAATTGTTTCCCTTAACTTAAAGGATGAAATGCGGAAATAGTTTGCCTATCATTATGCTTAACCAAACAACCATGGGGACACAGGGTCAATAGAATCCAATAGCTGTGACTTTATTCGCCATTTTGTTAATAATCAAACACATAAGATAGTCAAAACTAATCCTATATTTATTCTATGAGCTGAACCAACAATTTGAACCCAATTTTTACAAAAATTGGAGCAATTATTTTTTGACTCCTGTACAAACCAAAATTGATCTTTTCATTCATTTTAACATTTTACCCATAATTCAAAAACTGTAGAAGCCTAGGTAGTATAAACTAACTTTTGAATCCTTGTAACCGCAAACATATGGTGCGCGTTTCAACACAATCGGAACATTTTAAACTTTTTGACCCCTGTGTAACCTTGAAATCCAAGCTGGGCCCATGAAAGGGGTGTGGCAATCTTTCATCAATTTTTTTTTATTATCAATTTATTGATAAAGTGCCTGTGTCCGCAAATTTCACAATTTTAATCCAGATTTGCTCACTCACATGAGATCTGTGCACTACAGTCCCCCACTATTCCCATCTCTGGTCCCCCTTTATATCAGTGAGATTGACGCCCTTGATGAACCATTTATATGCAATAACTGAACAAGTTCTTGCAGTGAAATTGGTTCACGACGAAAAGTATGTGTGCAGTTTCGGGTGGGGGCCAGTTCATCGTCTTTTTTAATGGGGGAATTCACATAAAATAACATCATATATATTGCAATTCTAGGTGCGATGTTTAGGGAAATGGTTAAAATTCCACCTCTTAATTTATAATATGGGCATATGTTTGGACACTACACATAAATATGAAATTAGTTCACTAATTGATTGGTCAGTTGAACGCACATCACCCCTGTGAGGTAATTGTTTAATTACTCTGAGAATTATTCTGATTA
The DNA here is from genome assembly GCA_023653785.1 of Ophioderma brevispina. NCBI lineage: Eukaryota > Metazoa > Echinodermata > Ophiuroidea > Amphilepidida > Ophiodermatidae > Ophioderma > Ophioderma brevispina. Next base: position 4,296 of record JAMKCH010006413.1, on the reverse strand, counting down.
ATTAGTTCTTGCCGATATTGTTCTGCATGTAATATAAACAAGTGCTCATTTGTGGCATAAACTATTCAACTCGTTAACGTTGCGATTTATTTTCTTTCCATAATTTTCCATATTTGTGTTAATGGTCTACTGAAAATCGTATTAGAATGGGCGAGGCAAAACACTTAAAAATGTATGCTAATTATTTAATTCCACCAACAAAGAGAAAGAAGAAAGAAGGAAGGAAGGAAGGAAAGAAAGAAGTCACCAATGAACAGAAACTTAACGACACGAATTAAGAAAGAATGAAATAAATAAGACAGAAAGAGCTGCAAAAGGAAGTAAAGGAAGGAAAGAAAGAACGTAAGTTCAAGAAAGAAGGAATTAAAGACGAAAGCCCATACTTCCCTCCCCCTTCCATCCTCCCTTCCCGCCTTCCTTACCTCCCTCCTTCCACAATTCCTCATTCCTCCCAGCCCTCAAGCCCGCCCTAAAGCCCACCTAATACATATCACTCCCTCCCCTCACAGACCGCAATCACTACCGCCCTCCCGCCCGCAAGCCCGAACGCCAGCCCGCACTACGAACAAAGCCCTCACGCACAGCCTCGAAGAGCCGCGCCGCAGCATACCTCAGCGCCGAGCCCGCAAGCCCTCCCCCTCCCTCTTCTTTTTTGCCGCCCCCGTTTCAGTCTTCTCGCTCCCTCACTGTCTAGTTATTTTTTCTAAAAGTCAATTGTAAAATATGTCTACATTTGTAGAACTCTATTAATCTTCAGCTTACCGGCAATATTGCATGGAGGAGGGCTGTGTCTCGGGGCATTCACACTCAACCTGGCATTGGTCTCCAGTACACTCACCAGTCTGTATAATAAAATATCATGTTACACACTTTGATATGGGTGTAGTCTATATGACAAAGCCAGATGCTCAATATATCGATAAACATAAAATCTGTCGACGATAAACTCGGTTTTTCGGGTGTGGAACCCTTAGTTTTCAAATGTTCAGTCTATAAGGAAACTATATGGGCTATTCCATCGTCAACCCTCTAGATGTGCACGCCAGCATGTCATGGATTTTTTTTCTTTTTGGTGTGGCGGGATAGATATTGATGAAATGAAAATCTGGATTTTAGCTGCATACCTCTTCTCGTTTGTCTTGCTGGAGTCATTCACCTCTTTTTTGTGGTTGGGGGGGGGGGGGGGGTCACCACCAAAAAAGCTGTTTATGAAAGACCATTTTGAGAGGGCCATAAACTTGTAATGGAACCCTCCACAACTTACAAAATCACATCTGGGGTATTCTTTGGGCGTAGAAGTTCTGTAGAATTCAAATCTTGCATCAAAAGCAGGGGGTCGCTCCGTTACTTTTTAAATTTGTTTGGGGTTTTAAAACTGTATATCTTTCATATGGGACCAAGTTTGGGGTGTCAGAATTCCATAGTAACAATATTTTTTGTCAATTTTTTTATTAATTTGAGTCGCACCAGCAGAACATTCTACCATTACAATAATAAGAAGCACATTAGGTAGTAAGTTGAGTTACCGCCCATTGAAAAAATCCTCATTTTGCATTTTGACATATATTGACCCCCCCCCCCCCCTGAAACCAATGTTGACATTCACCACCACCCCTCTATTTCAGATATTTGAAGATACACCACTGAAGAACTATTCTTGAAAGAACCAGCTTGGTGTCTTGATGTCTTCATTGTTTTCAGCACAAAACACCTTTGTTGATATCCCCATAGAATGTATATGGTGATGTACACTGTGCATGTACAATGACCTCTGGGTCACATATACCTTTGTGTGGTAACTTTGAGTGTGTATTTTGTTGTGAAAAAAATGAAGACACCAAGCTAATTCTTTCAAGGAAAGTTGTTTAATGATGTATCTTCAACATATCCAAAGTAGAGGGGTGGTGTCGAATGTCAACATTGGTTTTCAGGGGGGGGGGGTCAAAATGAGTAAAAAAAGTGCAAGTACCATATTCAATGGGCTGTACCTCACATATTACTTTTCTAATGTGCTCGTAATTGTACTAGTTGAGGTCTACTACGTGACTCTGATTGACTAAAAGATGGACAATTAAAAAAAATCTTACTTTTATAGTATGACCCCCTCAAACTTGATCCTGAATGAACAAAGTTACATATTTAGGTCTCATTGACTCTAAAAGGAAACAAGCTATGAACTTTTTGGTGACAGATTTGAATTCTACACCAAAAATTACCTCTAGATAGTGATTTTCAAAGTTGTATGGAGCTCCATTACTAATGAGTGTGACCCTCTCAACATTGGTCTTTCACATCGGGCAACACTTTTGATGGTGACCCCCCCCCCCCCCCCCCCACTAAATTTCCAATCGCTCTTGCGGGAAAACGAAATGGAATATGACGCTCAAAATTTCCGGATTTTCATATCTCATCAATGTCTACCGCCACCTAAAGTGAAAAAAAATCGAAATTCTTGGAATTGTCGCGCTTCTCAGGAACCTCAACTCACACAAGGCTTCTGGAACAGATGGCGTGCCTGCCAGACTGCTGAAGGCTCGGCTGAAGAAAACAGAAGTTGAGATCGCTCCAGCTATCAGCCTCCTCTTCCAGGCATCCCTAGATCAAGGCTCCATTCCAGCATCTTGGAAGAAGGCTCTGATAGTGCCCATCTTCAAGAAAGGGAATAGATCGTTGCCAACCATATCTGTGTTGCCAACAAACTATAGACCAATCTCCGTTATACTTTCATTTAAGTATCCGAGCTATATGTGAGCATGTGGTCCTTAGTGCTGTGATTAACACTGACCTGGCCGTCAAATGCATAATGACTCACAGCATGTGTTCAGATAGAGGAGATCTTGCGAGACGCAGCTAATCCTAACCACAAAAGATCTGGTTAAAAGACTGGAAGAGAAAAGGGCAGACAGATCTAATCTTACTCGACTTTGTCAAAGCCTTTGACAAGGTCTCTCATAGATTGCTTCTATCAGCAGGTCAATGTTGCCTAGAAGCCATCAAGACATTCCGTACAGATCTTATCTACCGCTGGCCCATTCGCTCTTTGCACGGTTTCGCCATTTGCGGGGATAGCCTCTAACTGGCAGCAATATGAATGGGAACATTTATATAATAGCTGATAAAGTTCGATCCTCTCTAAGCAAAGTCAATGACCTTGCAAGAGGTGAATGCATATGCATTGTTATGTAACACCCTCCTTTATTGGTAGACGTTTCATATAGAAATTGATTGATTGATTGATACATTGATTGATTGATACATTTCATATAGAAGTCCCATGGATGCAAATGAGGTATTGCCATTCATTCCGTCAAGCGCAACTGCACAACGTCATACAGCCATGAAGGAATCAATTGTAATACCTCATTTGCATCCATGGGACTTCTATATGAAATGTCTACCCGGACCCATTCAGGTAGACCAATACCAGTTCGAAGAGCGAATAGAAGAAACTGTGTTAGCGCGGTATATAAAAGTTAGCAGAATATTAGAAATTTGAATTTTAAAATGGGCCTCAGTAGACTCAGTAGGTCCTGATCGATGTAGAAAACTAACCCAGAGTTCAATATCTTCCTTAATAACGAATGTTTAATTTCTAATATGCTGATAACTTTACCGTGCTACTGTGATCTATAATCACTTCCACCTATCCCCTATTTTTTTCGAAAGCAGATGGGGGCTAGGCTGAAAGAAATAGCGTACTTACCACCGTCCACTCGAAGCGTCCCCGCCGATGCTAGCAGTATTCCAAGTGTTGTTAACTGTTTCGGTACCCGAATTATATGCCCAGACTGGAACAAATTCATAATACTAGTTGACATAATTGATAAATCTGCAAGGGCCACAACACTTCATCTAAACTTCCATTTTCAATCGTTTTACTACCACTGATAGAATAACAAGTTGTATTCAAGGTGTGTGTTCAACTTTCCTCTTTACGTTATTTGCCTTTTATGATGAACAGGTCAACAATATTCACGGGTCAATATACATTTTGTTAAGCCGACAGGTCCATTCCACGAATTTCGCATTTACACCCTCTTGTGCTTAATCCCATTGTTGTTAAACTTTTACCCTTTTCCTGAAAGAGGACGTTTATACAGGTTTGCAAAGTTGGTCCAAGTTGATTCTGTAGTTTCTGCATGATCTTCAAAGATGTGAGTTGATGCTTAGCCGAAATTATAGAGAATAATAAAAAAAATACCGCCCAAGGAAAAACAATCATCCCAAAATAAAAAAACCCCACACACTAGCAAATCCCCAAAAAGAGCATTTCAAGAAATAAACTCCACTACATTT